>CAJQZJ010013540.1:99650-127307 GCA_907164525.1 Lophiomys imhausi
AGGTGGTGGGACCCGGGAGAATGGAGCCTATAAACAAGGCAGACTAAGGTCTCATACAACAACAAACTTTATTCAGAGCCTCGAACAATTTATACTCTGAGGGTTAAGATGGTTCACCTGAGTAAAGTTCTTATTAGGCCAAGCTGTATACGATCACAAGGACAAGACGCACGTGGCAAAACCATGTTTTTCCATAGAGGCATATAAAGGATAATTGAACAATGACAGCAAGAAATAATGAGTAATCTGACGTAAACTCACTCCTATCCACTACACCTGGGAGGAGCAATGAAATACACTCAAAGACCAATTTTATGTTTTCCAAGAAACTGAGGTCACAAGGCTCTTGTCTTGTTTTCTTGAAGTGTGCTCACGGCACTAAGATTTCTCCTCACATGACTCCATTCTTAGACCATCCATGCAAGCCCCTTTACAAAAGTTTTCAAAACTCTCAGCTCCATGGTCTGTCTATTTACTGTAAGGATCTGATTGATCCACAGACAAGCATGGTGGAGGAAGGGCATAATCTCCTTCTTAGAAAACCAGCAAAAACATGACAAGCTTGGAGAAAGTCAAACTGGGACTGAATGTGGTGACCAGGGGAAAGCAGTCTCCCATTGATCTTTGTTTTTTATGATTTAATCTGTGTGTGCATCTGTGTATGTGTGGGTACACATGTGCACATGCAGGAGGAGGCCAGAAGTTGATGTGGAATGTCCTTCTCAACCACTCTTCCAGCTTAAGTTTTTGATACAGGGTCGCTCACTGAACCTGGAGCTCACCGATTATGCTAGATGGGGTACCTGGAAAGCCCTGTAAATCCTCCTGTTTACATCTACCCAGAACAGGATTATAGATGTATGTCACCACGCCCAGTCTTGTCCATGCGAGCTGGGATCTGAACTCAGATCCTCAAGCTTGTAATGCAAGCACTTTACTGAGACAACTCCCCTATTATTATATATTCTAGGTTACACTACCAATTGTTTGTCTTCCAACAACTCCGAGGAGACCCTCGTATGGGGACATCTCCTTCCTGCCCATGTTAGACCTGAACTGTGCTCTTAACTCCCTTTATATATTTGGGGCATTGTAATGATTTTCTACTTTTAAGCTAAAAATCATGGGCCTCTACATTGCTCCTGGCTTAGGGTCTGCAAGGAAATGACACAAGAAAAAAAAGATGTTTTTCCTATGATGCCCAAGACATCCCCATTTCTAGAGCTAAGCAGCCAATGTCATAGCCATTGCTGGGGACGATACATGCTGCTGTAGTGACCTTGTATTCAATTCAAGCTCTGTCTAATTATCCCCCACGGGAAACAAATCTTTCCATTTCATGATTTCTTTCTTCCCTCACCTCCATATTGAGTCTGTTAACCTCTTGTGCCATTTGCATCTAAAACACATCTGAAATCGCCCTGTTTCTCTTCTCACCCATTATGCCTGGCACCGCCTACCAGCATTTCTCACCTGGATTAATATTAACAGAATATGCACCCTTTCTTTCTACCTTCCGGTAATCCCTCTATACACAGAGAAGCCCAGTGGGATGTTTCTAAAACATAGATCCAATTACATTCCTCCCTCTTAGCCCCATTAAACCCTCCAGTGGCTCTCTTCATCTCTAAGACCTCATGTCAGCATCCCACTTCCTGTCCTTATCACCCTTCTTCAAACCACACTAGCCTTCTTGTCCCTCTTAATAAGCCTCAAACATCCCCCTTCCCACGTTCTTGTCTTCTTGTTCTTTTGTGTAAAAGGACCCCCCTCCCCTCCATGTTGATGAGGCTGCCTGTATCTTATTATTTAAATCTCAACTCAGAGGCCTAGAGGGCAGCTCAAGGAGTAAAATGCTTGCAACACAGACAAGAGGCCAGAGCTCAGATCCCCAAGCACCCCTGAAAGAGCTGGGTCCAGGTCCAGGTGTACGTTCGAGGGGAGATAGAGGTGGGTGGATCCATAGAGCTTGCTGACCAGCAAACCTGGCCAAATCAATGAACTCCAGATTCAGTAAGAGACCTTGCCAAAAAATAAAATGAAGAGGTGTGGGGGCTGTTAAAACGGCTCTGGGGTTAAGAGGATGCTCTGCTCTTTCAGAGTACCTGAGTTCAGCTCTCAGCACCTACATCAGATAACCCACAACTGCTTGTAACTCCAGTTGTAGGGGATCTGATACCTCTGGCCTTGTTGGGCGTTTGTACTCTTGCATAGGTACCCACACGCAAGAATTACAAAAGATACATCAAAAAGAAGAAGGAGGTGAGAAGAGATTGAGAAAGATGCCCAGCATCAACTTTTGGCCCCCGCAACCAAGAACATACACAGGCACCAACTTGCACCCACACATCTTGACACAAACACCGACATACATCATGTACCCACAAATTAAATCAAATCTCTACTCACACGCCACACTAAGCATACTGGCTCTCAGGCCGTACCCCACACATCTTACTAAGCTTTCTCCATAAGGCTACGGGGGGGGGTGGGGGGGGGAATCCCTATTTGCATATGCATTTGTTACAACTTGTCTTCTCATTAAAAAAAGAAAAAAGAAAAAAAACGAAGTCTATCAGATAAGAATCTTGTCTGTACTGTTCATTTCTTGCTAGTCTATAGGATTGTTGTTTTTTTACCGAATATTCTTAATTAGCCCCTTCCATTGTGCACAAAGTATTCTATCCAGTGATAGTATGCATTGGCCTGGTCTTACTTAGCTCTGTTCAGTGTGTGACAATGTTAAAATGCATGTGATAGAGATTGTTGTCATTTCTAACATGCTTCAAGAGTGATTTTCTAGTGGGACAGGAAGGGGGAATAGGGAAGGGTTTGTGACTGAGATGTAACTTGAAGAAAAAAAAATAAAGTACTTATATAAAATAAAATAAAAAAAGAGTGATTTTCTAGGCATGTTTGAGAAACATGAATCTCCTAGTCAAGTAAAGACTATGGACTTGAAGAACGCAGAAGTAGAAGAGAACAAAATGAAGATCGAAATTCAAGTCTTTTCCCAAATTAGCAAATTCTATGTATGCAGGATCAGCAAAGTAGAGAGCTAAGAGTCTGAAAACTCGGATTTTGGTTTATCAAAACTAAAGCTTACAGCATAAGACCAGGGTGTTGCTATCTTGCTCTCTGGTCTTCTGTTGTTGGTGGTGGTGGTTGGTTGGTTTTTGAGACAGAGTTTCTCTTGGTTGTCCTGGAACTTCCTTTGTAAATCAGGCTGGCCTCTCATTGACAGGTAGCAAAGTCTTTGTTCCTGTTCCCTTTCGTGCATTGGCTGTAGTATAGTTATCCTGTACTATATAGCTAAAATCTGACTGTAAGTGAATAGATGCCATGTGCATCCTTCTGAGTCTGGGTTAGCTCACTCAGGATGAGCTTCTCTAGTTCCATCCATTTAGCTGCAAATTGCATGATTTCATTGTTTCTGATGGCTGAGTACTACTCCATTGTGTAGATGTACCACAGTTTTTGTTTTTTTAATCCATTCCTTGATTGAGGAACATCTGGGTTTTTTCCAGTTTCTAACTATTACAAATAAGGCTGCTATGTACATAGATGAGGAAACGTCCTTTGCTCTAGTGGTGCTCTCTTATAGGCCCCCAGTGTATGAGGAGGCTGCTAGCTCTCATATGACTGCTGAACTAGGGCAGGGAACTGATATGTAGGGACACTCCACTCTGGAGGAGTGGGATGAAAGGGACAGGGGTAGAGGGTAGTAGGGTGGGACTGGAAGGTGTGGAAAGAGGGTATTGTGATGGAGATGTAACCTGAAGTAATAAATAAACATTAAAAAATAACAATTAAAAAATCAGCCTGACCTCAAATTCAGAGATCTGCCTGCCTCTGCCTCCCAAGTGCTGGAGATAAAGGTGTGCCCCAACACCGACCAGCTTTGTTCTCTAGTCTTAACACAGTATCTCGTCAGCCAATGTGAAGTTTGAAGGAACATGGCTTCTGAGGTGGAGATCAGAGTTAGTATTCCAGGTGACACTGAGCTACACCTTGGGCTGATTAGGTAAATCTCCACAAGGCTTATTCTTCTCACCTGAAAATGAGGTAGATGCTGGTATTTGCCTCTCTGTGCAAGGAGAGTCAGTGGACCCAGGGTCTGTGGAATTATTTTAAGATGTGTCAAAGCTGCATGAGTGCTCATTACAAAGTCTCTGTTGCTCTAAGAAAGATAGCTTACAGAGGTGAGAGTAAGAAACCTTTACCAATCATCACAAGGGCCCATGGAGAAAATTCTCCAAGTGCTGAACACTGAAAGAGAGAATAGGGAATACGGTACAGCTTTGAGGAAGTCTAGGAACTGGGAGAGCCTGGTCTAGGCTACTTTTGCAGGGATGATAAAACTTCAGACAAAGAACTACACAAGGGGAGCCATCATTCAGCATACATAAAAGGGGAAGGGCAATTTGACAGAAGGTCAAAGGTCAGAGAAGGAAGAAAATGAAGCAAAAACAGGTGCAGGGAAATGCCAGCCAGGTTTTTCTGGCTGAAGGACAAAAGCTTAGAGTGTAACGAGAGAGGAGGTGAATTAACCGACTACACGGATGAGGGTTTAAACCTCAGATGAGCGGACTGTGCCTGGGTCTGACACAGACAAGGGCATGACCAAAAGAACACTTGCACCACTGAAAAGCATGTGTTTCTGCCTTGGCCAAAGAGCAGTCCCTTCACTGAGAGGACAGAAGAATGCCCTCCACAGCTTGGAGGTCACACCACATCTGAAGACTGGGTTTTGACTCTAATCAGCCCCATTTTCAGAGAAGAATGACCAGAATTGAGAGACAAATGAAAATCATGGTGTACACAAGGAGGAACTGAAGAGCTTGACTCTGTGTATAAGTATAAAGGTAAAGAAATGTTTCAGATACCACTGACATTAAGAGATTTAAAGAAGAATTTAAATGTAAGAAACTAAATTATGAGCCATCTAAGACATTTGTGGAGAAGCCTGCTTACCCAAAAGCCAGCAGGCTAGTTGTTTGCCCCAAGTTATGAGTACATTACTCAGTTTCCATGTGCTTCCTTAAGACATGGAAAACAAAGATCCATTTGGAGTAGAAACTCTTGGAAACATTTACAGACTAGCAAGTAGCAGAGGCGCTGGAAAATGTCCAGCGACCTAAGTCCAACGTCTGTCTACGTCATTCAAACAGATGAGTGTCCCTCATCTGGACTTAGCTAATAGGATGTAAAGCAGAAAGGAAGAAATGAGAGGAGTGTTTTCGTCATGCAAACTGGATAGAATAACAGATGTTCCCTGTGCAGTGGGGTCCAGTTTCCCAAGTGCTCTCACCCCATCACAGCTGACCAGACCCACTGAAAGCATGGCTTAGAGGAAGATGCATGGAAGGCCAGGTTGGGAAAAAAACCCTTTCCAAGTGTGGTTAACAGGATCCTAGGTTGCTTGGGGCTCAATCTACTACATCAGGAGAAGGGAAGGTTCATCCTATGGTAAAATAAATTTGGCAAATGTTATGTTCAACAAAATAACACAGCTTTGTTTATTGCATGATTTCTCTGCATTGTTAATATGTTCAAGGATTCCATGGGTCAGTAAGGCCTTTGTACAAAAAAGTTTCTCTCTCTCTCTCCTCTCCATCTCTCTCTCTTAAGAGCTTTCTCCTCAAAACAACTACCATCTCCCCCTGTAAGCTTTTAGGGGGAGCTTTTTTTATTTTGCAAAACTTCTGGAGAAACCAAGTGTGGTAATACATGTCTTCAAGTCCAACTCTTGGAAGGCAGAGACAGGACCTCTGTGAGTTCCAGGTCAACCAGGGTTATATAAGATCCTGTCTCAAAAATCAAACAAAACAAAACAACCTCCCAGAGACCTTGGGCCGTGGGGTTTCATGGTTCCAGTAAAGACAGGGAGAGTACACAGCTCATACTGAACAGCTGGAGCCAGCATCCCAAAGTCAACCTTCAGACATTGTAGTTGGTACACAGAGTGAAATTACTGTCAATTTCCCCAGAAGTTTTCAAGACACTCAGAAAATAAAGCTTGATTCCATACAAAGATATCCATGAAAGTCTCTCTTGGCCACTAAGCATCACCAGAAGCAGGCTGGTGAGGACCATGAGGACCTCCAGGGCTGCCAAAGTTACAGCTGCTGTGAGAGCTGGAAGAAAATTCTCTACTCAGGTGGGGCGTTGTTCCAGGAAAGATGGGTAGGATCAAGTGAAGCGGTTTAGCAGAGAGCAAAATGTGGCAAAAAAAAAAAAAAGCAAAACAAAACAAAAAACCCAGGGAACTTGGGGAACCACAACAAGTTCAATCTGCAGCTAGAAATTCATAAGCAGTGATAATATCACTGGAAAGCAGAGGCAGGGACTCAGTGACAGAGCTCACATGCCAGATACAGGACACACCCATGATGCTACACAGCTAAGGTTTGGTCATAAAACTAGTGCGATTACAATATGGCTCAGCCAGGATGGTAGTGTGAATAAGAATGGCCCCCATAGGCTCATAGATTTGAATGTCTGATCACCGGGAAGTGGCACTATTTGAAAGGATTAATAGGTGTGGCCTTGTTGGAGGAAGTGTGTCACTGGGGAGTGGGTTTTAAAGTTTTCAAAAGTCTAAACCAGAACCAGTGGTTCTCTCTCCCCACTACCTGAGGAGCTGGCTGTAGAACTCTCAGCTACTTCTCCAGCACCATGTGTGCTCCATGCACCATGATGACAGAGTAAACTTCTGAAACTGTAAGCCAGCCCCAAGTCCAATGCTTTCTTGAATAGGAGTCGTCATGGTCATGGTGTCTCTTCACAGCAATAGAACACTGACTGAAACAGCAGGTAAAAGAACTTGCTGCCAAGCCTGACAATGTGAATTCAGTCCCTGGAGCTTATAATGTAAGGAGGAAATAGACTTCTGAAAATTGTCCTCGGATAGCTATGTGTGCTGCATGGTACTTGCTCATATATATAAATATATACATATATTTATGTATATATATTATACACACATACATATACATACAATTATAATAAAACAGTTTCTTTTAAAAGGAAACCATTGTCACCATTGGTGTCACAACCCCTGATCACAGCCCCTTCTTTCGAGACAAATATCCACAGCTGACCTATGGAACTTACAGGTTCTATAACCACAAAAACTATTTTTTAAATTTATTTGTTCTGAACATATTGACTCCCACTTCCCCACTCACTATTCCCCAAACAGTATAGTAGGGGCAAGTCTGAACACAGCATATACATTGTATTAGGAACTGATGATGACCTAGGGAGCCCTTAAGGGATATGAGAGCTTCAGTGTCAGTGGCAGGCAAATAGTCCATCTGGTGTGCATGAGTCCAGCATCTTTGGATACTGGTATCCACGGAGTCTGAGGGAACAAAGGTCATATACACCCAAGGATAACTATGCTTGGTTCCAGAAGGTATTCAGAAGGATAAAGAGGAACTGTTGCTTTGTCTCCTTTCAACAAACCAGCTACCTTCTAGTAGAGGGAGGGCTAGGTGGACTGTTCTTAGCCTCTGCCATTGGAGTTCAGAGATAGAAGAGACAGATATATTCTAATAAAAGGCTCAGATTCTCATTGGTCAGTTCTGTACACTAAATAAACCTTCTAAAAATAACATAATAAATTTATGCAGCAAGGAGAGACAAGCTGTGGACTGCAGAGCAAGGCAAACATTTCCTCATTCAGTTTGGAGGTTACCTTGGATTTCAACCAATCAAAAAGCCATCAACGACCCTGAGTGTTGCAAGAATCCCTCCCTGAGGAGACATAAACAATATCTTCCCACTCCTTATAAGACTTCAACAACAAACAAAAGTAATACTCTACCAGAGTTCAACGTAGGGAACCAGTTCCTTTATTGGTACTGCTTACAGAGCTTGGAGGAGGAGTTGCATACGGGAGTATGAATGACCTCAAAACAGTCGTACTGCAAAGGCATCAACCAGTATTGAACATGACTTCCCAATATACAGCTTCATAGATGGAGCTCCACAGCCATTAACCTCCAGTTGTTTATGTATTCTAGCATCTCCCAAGAGCCCAAGATATGGGCAATTAGGGCCAAATTGAATAGAGATAGCTAGGAGGAGCAGTTGGCCCTCCTTCTATGAGAGAAAGTCAAAAGTTAGTAAACTCAGTGGTAATAGACTCCCCACGAGCAAGCACAGCTGATCTGATGATGTCAGCTGTTTTGCTTGGAGAACTACATTCCCCAGAACCTTGTGGGGATGGCACTCAGAATGGAATTAAAGGGACCTTCTTCCTAAGGAGTTTTACCTAAAGGCTAAATACTCAGGAGCCTTTTTTGTGCCAGCTGTTCCATCGTAAGAAGCAAAGCAGGAGGACTGGGAGTGTGTGTCTTCAGAGACCTTCCTCATTTATTCCACTGCGTGCATGCCCGACCTGGACTCCAGAGTCTCTCCGTAGATGACTTTGAAGTTCAGGGGATGAGGATAGAAGACCAGGAAAGAAAACTTGGGTTCTACTTTCTTCATTTACTTCAGTGTTCTCAACCTGTAGGTCACAACTCCTTTGGGGGTCAAACAGCCCTTTCACAGGTGTCACATATCCTGCATAGTATTCATAACAGTATCAAAGTTACAGTTATGAATTAGAAACAAAAATAATTTTATGGTTGGCGGTCATGGCAACATGAGGAACTATCTTAAAGGGTCACAGCATTAGGAAAGTTGAGAACCTCTGCTTTACTTCCTTATCCTGCCTAACACAGTTGGCCTGCCACCTGCCTATCAGCAACATAGGTCCATGACATAGTAACTTTATTCCACAAAGTACACTGTGCTACAAATGCTCTCCAAGATAATATGGAAGAGGGAGGCCTTAGGTACCTAAGTATAACCAGGACCTTCTGCTGAAGCCATGGGGTAAGAAAAGATGAGGCATTACCAGAATATTGCTTTTTTTTTTTTTCACTTGAAGAATCAATGTGTTTAATGGGCATGCAGGAATCAAGATTAAAGCTGACTTCCAAAGAAAAGATGCCAAACCATTCTCTTCTCTACCTCCCAAAGGCATGGACCTAGAGGCAAACAACTCTTCCAGGCCCAGACTGGGAAGAAATCTATCTCACAAAAGTTGATTCTTTTCTCTTTCAAAACTGAAGGTTCTTGCCATGTGTAGTATGCACATCTTAAATTCTAGCTCTCAAGAACCAGCAGTAGGGAGAGCTCTGTGGGTTAACAGCTAGTCAAGGCTACATACTGAAACCTTGTCTCACAAAGGGGCAGCGGGGCTCTTTATGACACCAATTTTCTTGATCTGGACTTAAATTTCCAAAAAATATCTCTCTACCAAAGAGCTGAGAGAAATCAAGGGCCTGGGGCCCCTTTCTCCCAGGAAAAGACTAATTGAGCTATTTCGCAGCTAAAACTGCATATATCCTAACTTTTCTCTCATGGCTTTCTATAAATTATAAAACAGCCACAGGCAGACTGGAGAGGAAACTGCACATGCATACAAACATACAGTCATATATATATATATATATATATATATATATATACACATTTGAGCTAAACTTTGAATAAATCTATATTCCTTTATCAATATCTATTTCCCAATTTTTTGTGGATTGCAAGGAAATTAAGACTGTAGGTTGATGGAAGTCAGTCTCCCATAAGAAAAGAGTCTCTATGCCAGACCCTGCGGTCCCCAGATTAACTCTACAGATCACATGTCCTTTTGCCAAAAAGTTTGGGCTTCACAACTATGCCACAGATTTATTGTTATTTAGGCTTTAGAATATTCACATACATATAATATGTGTCATACACGTTTCATATGTCACCTAAAGCTAACTGTATGTAATGTTTTAAACGACTGCATGCTGAAACAGCACAAATATTCGTGATGTGCAATGTTTAGCTGCGGTATCTCATCAGTACACAAAAATCTTCAGAATTGGAGCATTTTCGATTCCAGATTATTGGGTAAGAGATGCTCAACCTGTATTTACAAAAGTTACTTTTAAAAAGGTCCCCCCCCACAACCATCTCTAAGCATTGTACATCACCTCCCACAAAAACGCTAACCATCTGTGGCTGGAAATGTTTCTCCCAGCAAATCATGTTTAAGTTTGGAAGCTCTGAACTCCCTTTATACTTTAGTTAACCTAAGGTTTGGCAAATTGTTATACTGAAAGGTCTGGTTAGCAATCAAAAAATAACAAAGAACTGGAACAGCTAAAAAAATTTAAACATCAGACATTCCAAAATCATCTCCTGTACTCCTCTATGGAACTCCTGAAATCCTTTTGTTTTTGTTGAGAGCTAGTTAAAGCCCCCTGCTGGGCTGTCATCTAGCTCTTCTGTTTTGTATATATGGCCAGCCTCTACAGCCACAGAGCCTGGCCAGCTGTTCTGGCAAACCCCTGGGCTGGCATTGTGAGTGGGTTCAATTGGCACCCATGGCTCCTGCCATGGACTGGTAGGTGAAAATGAAGTTCAACTAGATCAGATGGCAAGACATGCAGCTGCCTTCAGCTCTTCTCTTTTGAAAAACAAGCAGGAAAATCAAACGTGTCCCTAAATAATGCAATCAGTCCAGCCCAGCCCCCATGACAGTAGGGTGAAAACATCCAATCAATCCTACAGCTCCCCTGAAAAGCTCATTTCCAGAAAAACACCAGCCAGAAAGAGGGCTCCACCTGGATGTCCCCTCTGAACTTTCATGTCAATCTCATGTCACTCCTTGGAAGGAAAAGAAGCTCACCTTCAACTACAACAAACAGACATCCTGATGTGGTATCAGTTGCCTGGTCACTAGTGAAGAATAAATCCAGGCTAGCCTATGTTTTACAGTTCATCTATCAATAGACTGAGGAGGCAGGCAGGGGGATGCTACATAGTTACCACACATGACATTCCCGCTATGATGAATCAAGAGCGGAAACATTCACTGGATTAGAAATGACAAACCAGGGGAGAAAGCGATCTGCTTATTATCATTTCAAAAACTGACCAGGGTTTAAGCCAGAAACATAGGAAACAGGATGAGAACACTAGGAGATATGTCCTTCCCTTGAGAGCTTGACAGAGGAAAATGAATGAACCCCACCGATAGCACAACACGGCACTGGAGGGCCAGGGAGAGAGGAGTGTGTTTGTTCTTTCCAAAGTCTCTGAAACATGTTTGAGATTAGCCAATGGTGGATGAACTCAGATGAAAGATGAGCAGGCCTGCAATGGCCCCTGAGAACTGTGAGGATCCTGCTGTGTGTGGAGTGCTGGCCAAGCAGCAGCAGCAGCATTCAGTCCAGGGCTGGGCAGGAGATCCCAAACCCTTAAGGCACCTCGCTAAGCAATCACCTTGCTTGAAGGTGGATTAGGAGGGTATATGATCTGGAAGCTGCTAAAAGCTAGCTTCCCTCTGGGAGAGTCACTATGCAGAGTGAGCAAATAGAGACAATGAATGAAGGGAAAGCAGAGAGTGGAGGCCTGCCAAGCAGCCATCAGCCATCCTGGACCATGATGGACAGGGAGACTCTGGGGCTTATTGTATGTACAGAGACACTTCATATTCATGATTCTCTATCTGTGAAGCCAACTGGGAAACTTGAGTGGAGGGGAGTCATCTTAATTGTGGACAATTTACAGAGAGAGAAAGGGAGAAAGAATGGCTTCATTTTATCCCTTCTCTCCCTATAATATCTATGTTCATATCTCCATCCAACTCAGCAGTTGGGAACAATAACAGTAAATCCTGCTCCAATTGGGCAGCATCTAAAATCAAGTTTAGGCCCAGAAAGACTAAGGTTGCTCTACTAATAACATAATGCTACACAGTCAAATGGGGACAGAGGATGTACTACTAACTGACTGGGATGGCTTTTGTCCTTTCCTCTTTCTTTCATGGCTTATGACTTGAACTCCTATAAGAAACTAGGAGAGATAGAAGAGGGGGATGGATGGATGTTTCAGAGATTAAGAACCTAGAAGAGTTTAACCATGAGCCAAATACCACCATGGTTGCTGCTCTGACAGTCTTGTGACCAAATTATTGCACAACCAGATTTGAAAATGTAAACTCCAATAAATGATATAAATCATAATATGGGCTATGTGTTGGGAGATGAGATCAATGAGTAAAATCCACAGGGTGAAAATCACAGGGTCAGTGTTCTTTAGACTAGCAAGGGAGGGAAGGTAACACGAAAGAAGAAACATCTGGATTATTGCATCCTGAACTGGGAGCCGTAATGTTAGGAGCTCTCCAAGGAAACAGAAGAGCGGGTACACATATCCTGATAGAGCAAGGACATGGCATTCTTCAGGACTCTGGGAGAAGATAGAAGAGGATGGGAGAAGGGGAAAAGAAATGAGGCTGAGAACAACCTCAAGGTGAAGTTCTTGCAGTAGGCAGTAGCGTGCCACCAAAGGCTGAATAATAATCTTCTCAATGCATATTTATTAGTGCTTGTTATGTGCTCTCTAGGCACCAAACGTATGAATTTAATAGAGCATAATGAAAAGCCATTGAAGAGCTTCAAGCTATGAAGACGCTTAAAGCATGGTCTATTTACATTTTTAAAGTATTATTGTAACTGCCAGTGGCCAAAGAGGACTTCAGGGTACCAAATATCCGACACCCTTCCTGTAGTTCAGGAAGGAGTAAAAGGCAACTTGAACTCATGTGGTCTCCACGAATGGGGAAAAATAAATGAATTGAGGGGATATTTGGAGATGTTGCTGATGGCATTCGGGGGTACTAGCTGTGGGAAGCCTGAGAACACACCAGAACTGAGAGGAAAAACTAAGAGTTTTTTGGGTATGTGAATTTTTAGGTATGTGTCAAGGTTTGAAATAGAAAGACCCAAGTGTATATGAGCTCGAAGCTCCCAACATATCGTATAATTGCTAGGGAGTGATGCTGAATGGTCGTGATATTTAAAGATGATACCAGGTGCAATCATATAGAAATGGTAAGGAAAGAAAAGAAGCTCACATGCTAAGAACCCCCCTCATTTCCTCATTCCCTTAATGACTCTAGGAATCACACATGATTATCATACAAACCTGATCTTTGCCAACAAGTATGTGTCACTATTACATACTTTACATATTGTATGACCTGCCTGTATAGTTTAGCCTCTATATTTTAATCAAAATAATATCATTTAAAATTAATTTTGGGTGTCCTTTATGGTTCAAAGGTAGGAAGACATTTCTGCATATAGCAAACAATGTCATTTATCTTTAAAAATTCCACATAAGATTGGATTATTTCTCTCTCACTCACTCTCTCTCTCTCTTGTATGTGCCATGATTTTCTATCTAATAAATTTTTTTAATTTAACGTTTGGTACAGTGTTCAGAAAGTTCTTTCCCATTACTAAGATTTTAGGACAAAATATAGCCAACCAGAAGCTTACTACAGCACTGTACATGATAATACTTATTTGTTTTGCATGTATACGTGTGTGTGTGTGTGTGTGTGTGTGTGTGTGTGTGTGTTAAATGTAGGCATGTGTGTACCACAATTCATGTGTGGATGCCATAACTTTGAGGAGTCAGGTCCCACCTTGTACCTTGTTATTTCTGCGATTGCACAATATTCCAGACTAGCTGGCCTTGGAGCTTCTAGATGGTTCTCTTAATTCTGCCTCCTATCTTGTAGGAGTTCTGGGATTAAAGATGTGTGCTACAACTTCTGGATTTTTATGTGTGGTCTGGGGATCAAACTCAGGCCAGCAAGCTTGTGCAATAAGAATGTTACCTGCCAAGCCATCGTTTCAGCCCACTGAATTTTTTTTAAATAAAACTAGAAATAGCCTAAGGATATATCAATAATTGATTGTTAAGATATGTGACTTTACTGCTTAGAAAGATCTTCAGTATTAAAAATGATACGACCCTATTTGCTGACACTGAACTGTAACTGTTATATATTTAGCCAAAAAGAAAAAAAAAAGTAATGGAAAATATAAATACAGTATGACTCCCTTTGACCAAGTGTTTTACATTAACAACCTACATTATTTTCTGTTTCTATAAAATAGTCAAGCTTGACTATTGTCTTTCTATGTCACATATTTAAGAAACGAATTAGTTAAATTTCATTCACACTGTCACTGAGGTCTTTTCTAAAATGCATACTGGTGCTAAAGATGATGTTTATTTAGAGCACACTGCCCGCCAGACTCTGTCATAATCATACATCAGTTGAAAGAATCAGAGAACTGGCAAGAAATATTTCAATGAATGAGTAATGAAGTTATCATTGCCTTTCACCTAATTGAGAAGTCAGAGAACTGGCTGCTGCTTGCTGCTCCTATGGCTACTGCAGTTCTTTTCCTGGATGCCACAGGGCCCAGAGCTTTCCTGTCTTTCATGACCAGGGGCAAATGTGAAACAATCCAGTATTGACTCTGACAATCTCCCACCTGTCTTTTTACTATATTTTCACATCTCTGCTTAGCAGAGCCAAAGCTCTACTTCCATCCTCAGATTCTCTTACTCATAAACTTCCTTTGCCCCCTTCCCACTCTTTCTGTTCCACAGTCTCATTAAAAAAAATGCCATCACCTTCAGTAACAAGAAGTCTTATTTCCTTTGTACAGTAGTGCTAACTAGGAATTAAAGAAAAGACTATAGAAGTCAACTAATGTTTCTCTGAAGCATTGGTATCTGACAGGTTTTTTTTAACCTTTTAAGAGTTGAATCAAATCTAATGAAAATAAAATTAAGATTAAAAGAGGGAGGGAAATCTCCTACTAAAATGACTCTTGTGGGTAGAATATTAATAACACGACCAACTAAAGCAAAGAAAATCCTAAGGTCAGTCCTGCTCTGCCAACTGGTCTACCTGGAGGTAGATGCATGAAGACAGATATGTGGGGATCCAGAGAGTAGGAGGAGGTCATCATCTTTTATGGTGCTCTTGATTTCCACAGTTCATTACCTCAAAACTCATAAATGTTCTGCCTCTTCAAGACCCTTTCCTCTATGCCCACAGCCACAGAGGTTGGGCAGTAGAAGAGGAGTGGGCTTCTTATATCTGAAAATGCTTCTCCACAGGAAGTCCAAGACAAAATACAACACAAGCCAGCCCCAAACCATTTCACTCACTTGTATTTTACATCAACCTCACATTTCCTGTCTCCAAAGAGTCTCACCAGATCCTAAGTTGGCCAGGACTTGAGAAAACTGAGAAACCACACTGTCTTGGTCCAAAAAAATAGACACACAGGGCTTACATTTTTCTCTTCCATTAGCATTCAAGTATTTTAATGAATACCAGATTTTACTATTTGCTCCTAGGGAAGAGCATTTGAGTTTTCTGTGGCTCACTTTATTTTTAATATTTAAACTTTCCCTTGGTGAGGCATAGCCACAATTACATTTGTAATAAGTCGGCTGTATTTGGTGACTGGAACTATTTTCTAAATGTAGTGACAAAAATTAACTACATATTCCTTTTGCAAGGTGATTCCCCAACCCTCCCCCCTTCATTTTCAATTTATGAAGACCTTAAGGTTCTGAAGCTAACCCAAATCCTGTCATGTGTGAATACTGACGCAGAAAAGCTTAGAAAAAAAAAAACATGTAAGCAGATACATACAAAGAAAAACTCATGTACAATATAAAGAGCACTCAAATTGTTCCATCTAACCACAGGGAAGAGAGAATTGTCCTCCAACTACAACGTTTGCTTAAAGACAGAGACTTGAGGACTAAATTTGAAGCTGACATCTTGACAGGCTCATGACCCAGTTTCAGACACAGAGCTATGGAAGAGTGACAAACGAAGCAAAAAGAAGAGAAATAGGAGGCAGGAGCTGGGGAGACAGAAAGGCAAGAGGAAGAGGGTGAGCTGGGAATGAGGAACAGAATCAACACAATGGAGAATAAGATACTGAGCCAGAACAGGAAAGCCAGGGTGGCTGCCTGGAAAACTGTTCTTTGATAGATAAGTACATAAAATAAATACTGTCAATTTGGGTACTATTGTGACTGTAAACATTTTTTGAGGAGAGTCTGATCATTCTTCTGTCTACTAGATTAATAATTATGATAGTTAATATTGATTGTCAACTTGGACAGGATCTGGAATCACTGAAGGACATACCTCTAGGCTTGTCTATAAGGGATTTTCAAGATGAGGCTAATTGAAGTAGAAAGGTACCTCTACATCTGGGTCACACTACTCAAGTCCACGGGCTGGGATTCTGGCCTGAATAAAGCAGAGGAAGTGGGCTGAGTATCAGCACTCATCTCTCTCATCTCTTTCTGACTCCTGACTACAGATGCCATGTGACTAACAGCTCAATCCCTAACCACCATGACTCCCTTGATATGATGGACTGTATCCCATCAAACTGTGAGCCAAATAAGTCATTTTTTCTTTAACTTGCTTTTGTCAGGTGTTTTGTTATAGCAATGAGAAAAGTAACTACTGCAAAACTCTACTGAAGACTGATAAAGGAAAGATGTGTTTTGTGTCCCCCTCCCCACTATATAATAACAGGCACCACAGATATCTGAAGATTTAATTTCTGTGTCCTGTGTATATGTAGACACCATTGGAGCAGATGAACATTCAGGAAATGATTCTGAGGCTGTGGTCAACAGATCCTACATCCACAGTTTTTGTTCAACAAGGAAACAATCTCACATTGGCCTGTTTCATCTCAGTGACTCTGTTTTTAAGAGATTAAAAAATATATCACTGGCTCCTAAACAAAGCAAACAAAAGAAAACACACAAGCAAACAGACTGTGGCTAGTAGCTGAACCTTTGACTCAGTCCAGATCTTTGCTGATCCTAGAAGGTGGCTCTCCAGAAAACTGTCATTTTTTGGGTTTTGTTGTTGTTGTTGTTGTTTTGGGTTTTTTCATTTGTTTGTTTTTCCCTAGGCAATCTTTCTGTATGGGTAAGCCCCTACAGGGTCTCTATAGAGCGCCAATCATTTGAAATCTGGAAAATGTGGTTTTGTTGGAGGTATTTTTTAAATGAGCTAGGTGTTCGTTGGTGTATGTGACATTGGCTTCAATTTAAAATACTCTGCCTTTGGTGTAAATGTTGAAGGAATCCTGGAGAACACCATTTATAGCCAACTAAAAACTTACTGAAAAGAGTAGCATTCATCTTGTAGGACTGACTATATGCAAGTCTGTAATAAACACACTTAGGTGTAGAATTGTGAATTGTGTTTAGATAGTTCTGCCATGTAATCTTTTTAATATTAAACTTTCCTTTTCATAGATTCCTGCTGGGTTGTTGAAGAACATAGAAGAAATTGATATTTTTAGACTGTCAGGATGATTTTGCTATAGACTTTTCTGGGACTACATTTCTGAATAGTCCTCAGTTTTGATATTTGTGGCATTCATCTATGAACTTCAAAATAGGGTTTTCCTGCCTCTGTTTTGTAGAACTCATCAATATCATTCATTGTTACTTCAGTTATCCTTCTGGGAAGAGGCATTGGAGCTAAAAAAATGTGCACATCAGGGCCTGAATAGCAATATCTCCCTCAAAGAACCCCTTGACATTTGAAGCTCACTTTAGGATGATAGAATAGTCAAGTGGACCTCCCCTGCCATGGAACTAATTACTTCTAGTCGACACAGTTTCAACAGGACTATGCTCCATTCCATGAAGAATTTCTTGATTATTTTATTTATTATCTATCTATCTATCTATCTATCTATCTATCTATCTTTCTTTCTATTTTACATTAAGAATTTGACTCATGGTGTAGTGTTGCACACCTTTGATCCCAGCACTCAGGAGGCAGAGGCCTCTGTAAGTTCGAGGCCAGCCTGGACTACACAGCCAGGGCTATACAGAGAGACCCTGTCTCAAAAGAAAAATGTAAGCCTGACATCAGCTGCACAATAGGAAAGACTAGAGTAACCCTAGGACGGATCTCACCACAAGTACATCTGAACATGAGCCACCTAACAGCAAGAACTAAGCAGTGTAGAGGGAGAGAACAGAAATGCCCCTGGTGCAGTGTAGAGTTGGTCTAGGATCCTAGCTATGCTGGCTGCATGGAAGAAGATGCATTACCATCCCCCACCTATCAATAGCAATGTCTCCAACTAGAGACAGGATTGGAGATATTCTAAAGAAACACTTGCCCCCCACTCCCTTCAGCTCTCAGACTATTGAGACAGTAGTACCCAAGGAATTGGAATTTTCCCCCTAGATTCTCATGCTGGGCGAAGGAAAAAGCTGGGGCCTCATGTTAGTCAGAGAGGAAGTTTGTCTTCAAGAAGAAATTACATGCAGTTCTGACAACTTGTCAGCCCACCTTTCAGGATAAACCAGAACTGAGACAATGGTGGTGGGTGGGACTACACCTTGACCAGGATTGCTTAGTTATATGAACCTTTTTTCTATATTTGCAACAGAATCTCATTTCAGGATGCTGAAGACAGACACAATAGGGGGAGGACTGGACCTCGTTGTTCCTCTTCCTAATAGGGGAACATGGAATAGATCTCCTTCTCTGCTTTTCTCTATTATTTAACAAGGTGGCTGAGCCAGGCTTGTTAAGGCTGCCAGGGCCCATGCAATGACACTAGCCACTCCAGTGCCACAAGTCAACAGAGGCAAGTCCTGCCTCAAGGGTCACACTGCGAGAAACGACCAGTGGATAGTGTAACTTCCAAGACAGCTACACCTGGGATTAATATACAGACTCCATAAACAAACCAGGGGGAGCTCAGAAACATTAGAGGAATGGGGCCGCAGGCTGTGTCTCCTACAGCAATCAGGAGAGGTCTTAAAGGCCATAGAAATGGATATCAAGTCAGTGTAACTCCTTCATATTCCCAAATAAAGAACGGACAGCACGACCTGCATTGTTTCTCCTTGCTAGTTTTTACACAAATCCGCTCAGCTGGAAAATGCTGAAGAGATCACTGCTCTGAGTCACCTCTGAATGTCACAACTCCTTGTCAATAGTCCCCAGGACTTGCCTTCTTCTGATACGATTTTTTTTTTTTTTTTGTAAGCTATGCTGGGATTTAGTTTGTTTTGTTTTTTTAAATCACATGCCTCCCCAAGATCCAATGTCACCTGGCAAGATGTCCTTATTACCTAAGAGCCTGTTCGGTGGTTATGTGTTTCTTGCCCCTTCAACAAAGTGTGGAATTGCAGAGGACTTTGATGTTTTACCGCTGTGAAATATTACAGGTGGGTCTTATCGTGGAGTCCCAGTCTTGGCCCTTCAACCTCTCAACTTCGGTTTGCCTCATCCCTATGGATTGTATCCAGTGCTTAACCTTCAAATTCCACTTCCCACTTCCCAAGGGTTTCTCCACTTGAATGAACTGAGATTTCATTTAAATACAACTCAAGCTCAAGTTTTAAGATAAAGGCTGTCCTTTCAAAAATTAAGCCCTGTCTGACGTTTACATTCTTACCAAGGGCTGGCATGTTTTCTCAGTAAAGGAACAGAGATTGAGTCCTTTTGGTTATGTGTCTGACAGAAATCAACATCACTCTGCTGCATTTGTTGGAAGATTTAAATGAAGAACACAGGAACAAAGGGGCATGGATATGTTACAATAAAACTTTATTTACACACTCAGTCTTCTGGGCCATGGGTTATAATATTGTCATATTCTAGACCCTTGTGTTCCTCACCAGATGGCTTAGCTGTGTTTCATGTTTTTCACAATAACTCTTTGAACTGGCAGATCCTGCATAAGCAGACAAAAAAAAATTTTAGAATATTTGGGGTATAGCCATTAGAACTCTGAAACAGCTTTTTTTGCAGGACAGAATGCCTTGCTAAGAGAACCAAACAAAATAACTATAAAACAACTATAGTTTATAGTTTATAGTAAACAACTATAAAAACTTGGGGTGGGGTGGAGCCAAGAGTGATGGTAAATGCCTGTAATCAGTACTTAATAAGTTGTAGAGGCAGAATGACATACATGAAGGCAGCTTTTACTACACAGTAAAGTCAGGGCCAGCCTCAGAGACATAAGTCCCTGTCTCGAAAACAGAACAAGACACAACAATAGGGCCTGGTGGGATGGCTCAGTACATAAGGGAATTAGTGCCATGTCTCAGCACCTGAGTTCAATTTCTAGGACTCACGTGGGTGGAAGGAGGGAGCCAGATTTCCCAACTTGTCCTCTGACCTCCACAGGCAAATAAATAAATAAATGTAAAATTTAAATACACCTCAGTTATCACAATGTGGGTTTTTTTGTTGGTTTTATTAATTATTTTTTTAGATGTATATAGATGTTGGGTCTGGTAATTTGATTGCATGATTTTTTTATTTTTAAGGGTTTTTTTATAAGAAAGTCTTAATAAATTTTTAAAAATAAATAAAACTTTCCTGAGTGTTAAAGATCTTAAAGGAGTACAAATGAAACAAACCAACCTCAGAGTTAAAGCATTAGACATTTAAAAATAAAAATACAGTAAATTATAAAAGCCCATGCTTTTTGCACGTCAGTATGCACACTCACACACTGGGGAAAGGATGACTGTGGGGGGATGTGATAAAAGAGTGTTCTCATGCTGCATACTGTTGAGAATCTGAAGAACAGGGTGAACTACACGAAGCCACATGTCACCATGTTAGTGTCAAAGCCTCATCTCCCAATTCCTGAGTAAGCCTGTAAATTTGGGGGCTGACAGGCATGAGGATCCAAAGCCAAAAGAAGAAACAAAACAAACAGCCTTTGCTCCATTTTGCTGTGGCCTCTGTCACAGACTACGGCCTTCAAAGCCCTAAAATCGGGAAAGAAAACTTCCTGACTTAAGCCACTGGCTTCTCATTAGCAAATATCATGTCCAAAGATAATATGTTGATTTAAACTTTAAACTTTCCCCAGGAAATATTTTTTATGAGCTCACATTTTAGTCAAGACGTTGTTTAAACAAACATGAGCTGGAAGCATGCTACTTCTCTGTAGTTGCTATCCTGCTGGAGACACCGTTCTTCATATAATTTTCCATTTTGAATATAAGAAAATTAGTTTCCTTTGAACTTGAAAAAACAAACTGATATAAACTTCTATTTGAAACTTAAATGATGAGGAAGAGCTCCCTTTGGAGTTAGGCTTGGTGACTCGCTCCTGCAAGTTCACCATTGGAGGAGGATCTTAATTCTGAGGCCAGACTGGGCCCTACAGAGAGTCCGAGACCAGCCTAGACTATGCAGAGAATTCCAGTCCAGCCAGGGCTATACACAAATACCTTGCTTCAAGAGATCAGAAGAAAACACCCCTTCAGGACCATTTTGCACACTTTGCTGTTTACTTATTTTTTAAAATATGTTTAAAATTTTTAAAGGAGTAACTTAGGGGTGGAGAGATGGTTCAGCATCATCAGATGGATGACCTCTCTCACTGTAGTTTTATCTTCTCACATGTTTTATTAAGACAGAACCACACCATAACTAACCTTCCAAACTGCTTTCTTTCACTCAGCACGATATTTTTAAGATCCAGTCTCACCCTTCCCTGTATCAATATCCTCATCATTTTCATTGTTGGGTAATCTCACACTTCACTGATGGACTGTGGTTTGTTCATATACTTAGCCAGTGAATATTTTGGTTTTCTCCAGTTTGGGGCAATGATAAATAGAACAGTTGTACGCATTGAGTTACAGGTTTCTGTATGAACACACATTTCCATTTCTCTTGGGTAAATACCTATGCATAGGATGCCAAGTCATGTGGCAAGTGTATATTTAGGGTTTTCAAGAAACTGCAAAAACAGTCTTTGAGAGTAGCTATACTATTCCCAATAGGAAGGTATGAGGGCTTTAGTTTTTAAAAACCTCAACAGTATGTATTATTGCCAGCATTTTTCTTGATTCATTCTAGTTGGTGTGCAAGGTATCACTCCTCCTCTCCCCTAAAATGGTATTTTTTGTTTTCATCTTCTCTTTTCAGGTCTCTATTTCATACTTTTATTACAAGGAATACCTCTTGCTCTAGTGTCTGGGGGAAGATGACACTTGCTCCCTCAGCATCTTTCTTCTTTTTTCATTCTCCATAGTTCCGGGCTCACTGGAGACTTGATTCTTATGGCAGAGGTGACTGACTAGCCCATATTGCATTGCAGTTTGCTGATGGAGTCTCTTCCCAGATTGGAGCAATGCTCCTGCTCTTGAGGGATCAGCCGTGTTGATTGTTGATTCACGGATGTGTGTTATTCTTTAAAGAGGAGGTCTGGATGATATCAGCAAGGCAATACATCTACAAATCATAGGAAATACCTAGGCTTGCTGTCTAAAGGAGATTTATAGCAAACACTGTGTGTGAGACTGTGTGTTGAAAATCTACGCTATAGTGGTGGCACTTAAGTAGCTAAGACTAAAGCCAGACTTGCTTTTGCATATCTAATTCTTGAGCTGAAGATTCTGTGAGCTAATGGACAATAGTAAGAAGAGGGTATGTGTTGGCTAGTTTTATTTCAACTTGACAGGAGCTATACACATTTGGGAAGAGAGAAACTCTGTTGAGAAAATGCCTTCACCAGATTGGTCTGTGGGCAAGCTTGGGGAAATTTTCTTGATTAGGGATTGATGTGGGAGGGTCCAGACCACTGTGGAGGATGCCATCCCTTACCAGGCAGTCCTGGATATTAAAAAAAAAACAAAAAAACAAACAAAAAAACAAAAACAGCAGAGCAAGCCAAGTGGGAAGAGCCAATAAGAATCATTTCTCCATGGCCCTTTCAGTTCCTTCCTCAAATTCCCATGGAAGTATAAGATGAAATAAACCCATTTCTCCCCTAGTTGCTTTCAGTCATGGAGTTTTATCACAGCAGTAGAAATCCTAACTAAGACAGGGTGTAGTGGGAGATCTCAGTGTGAGGATTTATTCTGGAAATTTCCAAGGCACAATTTGGATGGGAGGAGAGAGAGAGAGAGACAGAGACAGAGAGACAGAAAAACAGAGAGAATGAGAAAGCTGAGGGACCAGCCAGGAAATAACAGAACCTCACTTTGGATCCAGTCAACCTTCTCCATTCCCGTATTTTCTTCTGGTGGGACTGAGGTCAACCAGGAATGGAGATAAGATACAAGGGGAAGATGAACTTGGTACAAATGTGGAGCTGAACATGAGGGGAACAGAGATGCCAAGAGAATAGACATGGCTTGTTGAAAAGAAATGGTTCTGTGTTCACTAGAGGGTTTCAAGATTGGAAGTGATATAAAGATCAAAGTAGAGTTTTCATTTTGCTTTGATTGAGATGGGGTTTCGTGTAGCTCAAGCTACCCTGGAACTCATAATGTAGCTGAAAATCATCTTGAACTTTTGATCCTCCTGCCTCTGACAAGTATGGACCATCATGCCCAGTTCATTAGGTTTTGGGAATTAAACCCAGGACTTTGTGAATACTAGGCAAACATTCTACCAATTGAAGTACATCCCAGACAAGTATATAGTTTTTAAAGGAGATAATCTGACTGTGATTGTCCAATATAACTCAGGTCAAAGCAGAAAGAACTAATTGGGGGGCTCTTGAGACAATCTTAGAGTATGATCTCCCTTTGTCTTGGGCTGCCAACCCCAAACTCCTCTGGTTGTTCCTTTTATAGGTTTGTCATTCCCATCTCAGTTATCACCCAGATGCTGGGCTACTACTGGTTCCAAACTCACTGACTTCCCAATGTTCCTGAGGAAGGTTTTATGAAATTATATGGGTAACATTTATGAGGTTAACATGTAGATAGTAGAAGGCAGTAGATGTTTTATCAAAGGCATTTTTCATGTAAGCATTTGTTTGTACATGGTTATTTTCCACAAAAGATGGGAGCCAGGTGTTTAGGCCATAATATAGCCCAGCAGGTGTCCAAATTCCTGAGGATGGACCAAGTACCTTTCCCAGATCTGCTTTTTCTTAATTTATTTGTGAATGTATATGCATGTCCTAATGCATCAGCGTGCATGCGTGCATGCTCGAAGGCCAGAGGAATGCCTTAGCTGACATTCAAATGAAAATCATCCATCCCCTTGGACCTCAAGCTCACTATCCAGGCTTACTGTTCAGGGAGCCCCAGGAATCCTCCTGTATCTTGTACCATACTCAGCTGTTTTTACTGGGTTCTAGAGATCAAACTAGGTCCTTATACTTATGTACTGAGCATTTTACCCACTGATCCATCCTCTCGGTCTTCATAGTAGTTTTTTTTTTCTTCCCTAAGATGTGTACTCCTATCTAAATTGAATTTAATCTTATTTGATGAAACTTTTGGTTTTTCTTGCTCCACTTTCTTCCTAACTGTACAAAGAATATATGAATATGAATACCTAGGTTTCTGAAGAAGAAAGCAACTATGGAATTAGACATAGAAACATAAATATCTATAGAAGTCTTGGCTTGTGGAGATACCTATAATGATGGCACGGTACTCAGCATGTGCACAAATAAACTTGAATGGGAGGTATGTTTGTTGATCCATAGTCAGATCTACATTTACTTAAAGTTCAGGGGGACATTTTCAACAGAAAGTCTTCTGATTAGTTGTCATGGCTAATTTTCCATCCACCTCTATTTTCGACTGCTGATTAACCAGAAATAAAACAGAGGAGAAAAACAGTAGGAGACACATCTTAGAATGACCTTATCTTAATTAAGCTTTGCTTAATTACAATAACTTAATGTTTTAATGCCTCCCCTCAAAAAAAAACCCTAGATATTATCAGTTACTTTTTCAGTATGGCCAGAAAGCACCCTCCTCATCCATTCAATGACCTCATGAATCAGTAACTCAGCTCTTCTACATTTTCTGAACTACTTGACTTATATAATTGGTTAAAATCCATTAAACCAAAATTGTTATATTAGTATGTGGTAAGAAATGTGCCAAGTTTTTTTTTTTTAATTAATATCACCATTTTGAAGGTAGAATGGCAGGTAGGACTCACTCTCCTCCCCTTTTTAAAAATAAAATGATGTCACATAAAAGTAAGATAGCACAGAAGGGAAAGTTACACACAGGCACATGTCATATCACTGCCTCAAGTAGATGTTTCGAGTAGTGCTTATAGGCATAGTACCATAACCTAGACCACACTGACTATGCCACTCACATTGCTCAGCATTATTTAGTTTTCGTTCTTACCGGAGAGTATGTTTTTAATTAACTGCACTTTTTTGTTTGTTTGTTTTAAGCAATACCAAGTTCTCTATTGAACCTACAAGATTTAAAAAACAAAACAAACCTAATAAAAGCTTCCTTGAAGAAATTTGCATTGTTTCTCATTATGCTTTCACTGTCGGAATCTGAGTTTAAAAGTTCAGAACAATTCCCTAGGATGCTACCAATTCCCCACCCCCCATTTCTTATCCCATTGGTCTCACTTAATTACATATATTTCTATAACTCTGTGACAAAAAGATTATGAAACGTACCCTTAGGGAAGCTAAGGTAATTGCACTCTTGAAAATATTTCTAATCTTCGTGTCTTGGGCTATGAATCCACTTACTCTTCTTGTTTGTGTAAAGTTCCAATGCATCTACCAGGTTCTCAGCAGTGTTTTTCCCAGTAGCCTACGAGCTTCGTAAGTCACCAGTCAACGATTAGATGTCTAACAACAATCCAAGACAGTTTCATGGTCCCCATCCTCCCTCTCGGTGCTCTGGATCCTAGGGTCTCTGCATAGTTTCTCAGCCATAAAATGACTTCTAAACCCCATGCTTAGTTCTTTGAGAATGTGGAATGCAACCCTTTCCTGCCCTTCCATTTCCATCGTATAGCCTCAAGGACAGTCAGAGGGGGCCTGTGCTAAATCACACAGGCTGTAGGGTCTGGGCTGGGGCATTGGCCTCTGTTTGTTTGTAAACTTCAGTCCCTTCTGTTTGAATGCCTGTCTTGTATACTCCATCTTTATCTACTTCTCTATTGGTCACTGTGACAAAGTTTCAAGCAAAGTAAAGGTTGTTTTTCTTTATGAAGCTGCATTGAACACATTCTTGCTGAATAATGGCTGCTTTTAGTGAGAAATAAAGACACCAAAAGGTCATACACAGCCCATGGTTTTGATTAAATTTAGTGTGAATTTTAGTGGTTTCCAATGTTAGCTACCAGTGCATTGTGACAGCTGTTCAGAGAGATAACACAATATTTATGGAATATTGGATACAGTGAATGAGTATTAAAATTGGCCCCACCATTCACCTTTTCATTTCCACCCTTTGCACCTACAAAAACAGTTTTCAGTAGGGATAAGCCACACCCTATCCAAGGAGCTTCTGGGAGGCCTGAGGTTGCTAAATGGAAAGATTCATTTGGATACCGAAGTAAGAAGAGTTTTATTCAGTGTCCCAATAAGTGGTTAATAAAGAAGGTGTCCTCCAACAGATGCATGGAAAGACAACCTTCATGAAGGCTCAATCCTGGGATTGGAGAGATGGCTCAGTGATCAAAAGTGCTTGCTGCACAAAGAGGACCATAGTTCAGATCCTAGCAACCATATGACAAGATGGACATCCTCCAAAACCTATAACTCTAACTCTAAGGTGGGTAGAGACTGGAGGATTCAGAGATAGAGACCCTGAGTTTCACATAAAAGTGTGCACATATTTCTAAGCTGTAAGCCATTGTTGTTTCTTTGTTGAGTTGCTATTTGGGCTAGGGGATGACTGACTGTCTATTCCTAACCATGACCCCCACGATTAGAAAAAACATTCTTGCTAAAGCTGAGGGACTTTCTGTTTTCTCTGCCTGAGTTACTTAAAAGGAAGCTTTCATTCCGTGCATCATATCTGAACTAGCAGCCAGTTGGTAGTGGTTCCCGTCCTCCTTGCAGGCAGCCTCAGCTGCAGCCCAGGAATTCAAACACAAGTGGAACTGGGAACTTGGCTTGCTCAGTATCAATAAACTTGTCTTTATATAATGAAAGACAAGACTTGCTGGCCAGACCTATAAGGAAAACATATCTGTTTTGTGTACTGCAGACTCCTGGTCCATGGACAATGTCACTGAATGAAGGCAGAGGCCCTCTGTGCCGGAAAGAAAAGCCTAACATGAGCTGAGGACTGCCTGGTTTTACCAAGTGCTCTCAGATGCCTGCCTTCAAAAGACTGGCTGTTTTCTATCCACTAGTGATTGCTGTTAGCCATGCTGAAGCCCATGGAAGCTTTGCCAGTCACATCGCTAGGATTCGAGACCAAATCATGACAGCATGATTGATACTGATTTGCAGTTTACACAAAGCAGGAAGAGTACATAATTTTCCATGTGATTTTTTTTACAGAAAGACATCTGACCCCTGGGTAAGTTCATTTATCTAGGTTTATTTACTTGTGTTGGCCAGGTCATTAACAAGAAAGAAAACACAGTCTTTGTTGCACAGCGTTTCATAAAAACCACTTTAAAATGGAGCAGGATAGGTGTTTGTTTCCAAAAAACAAATCTAGATCCTTCTACTATCTTTGTACATCTTAATAAATTTAACTGATGTGTAAAATAGGAAACTAATTTAGGAAGAAACCAGAAAATCAGCTTACTGTTGTGATGAAAGTATGAAATTTAAGGTTTAAAAATGTCAATAAGCCAGATACATTTTTAGCTCATGAAAAGCACCATTCTCTCCCTGCCTTTCTTTCTCTCTCTTTCTTCTTTCCTCCCTCCCTCCCTCCCTCTTTCTTTCTTTCTTTCTTTCTTTCTTTCTTTCTTTCTTTCTTTCTTTCTTTCTT
>CAJQZJ010013540.1:127317-145379 GCA_907164525.1 Lophiomys imhausi
CTTTCTTTCTTTCTTTCTTTCTTTCTTTCTTTCTTTCTTTCTTTCTTAACTTCTGCCTGTCTTTCTTTTTCTTTCTTGTATACTTGTTTTGTTGAGACAATCTCATGTAGCCCAGGCTGGTCCTGAACCTACTAGCTAGCTGAGGGTTCCCTTGAATTTTTGGTGCTCTTGTCTCTATCTCCCAAGTGCCAGGATTACATCATGCAACCACTATACATGGCTTTACAAGGTGCTGAGGTTCAATCCAGGGCTTGTGCATACCAGGCAGGCAGGCACTCTACCAACTGAGCTATATCTCCAGCTTCCCAAAACATCATTTTCCTGTCTCCACTTTGAGGATCTGAAGAGGCGATGGGAGCTAAGTGAGAAGGATTGACCTGTGCTGGAGCACGGTGGGAAGTTAATTCTCCTCTCTGTTGCTCTACAATCTGGACTCTTAAAATTCAGCTCTCCAGTATTTCATCGCCCTTATTAGAGGCATGAAAAACAGACACCAGATCTCTAGACTTCAGATAGCAATCATTTGGATGGCCCATCTTGTGAGAGAAAGAGCTCCAGTTAGCTGGTGCTGCTGAGAGATATGGACCGAGTTTGAGCCCCAGAAACAACCTCCTCCCACCCTTTAAATTTAATTCAGGGCTCAGGGCTTACTCTGAGTAAAGTAGGGGGAAAGTTGTCATTTGAAAAATGGAAACAACAGTTCCTATCTCTGAAGCCAGTTGGGAAGGCTCAAACAAGCCATGTGGTCCCTCCAGAGCTGTTACATGCTCTTGGCACACATGACTTCTCCAGGCTCTGACTTTGGTATGTAACTTTTAGGAACAAGTTATAGAGCCTGCCTTAGTCCCCTTCTCTATAATACCAGGGCTGGGAGCTGGTGTTCCCCTTCTAGACATTGTTTAGAGACAGAGGCTTTTTGTACTAATGAAAAAAATAAGAATTGTCATTCCTAGGAGGCATCTGGAAGAAGTAACAAGAATACAATAAAGTCTATGCTAGGTTAAAATAAAAGGAATCCGAGTGAGAAAAGTTGAAGTTTTCCCAGGCAGATTTCTCAGCAAAACAATCTTCCAAACCTGGTTTTAGATTGTCTGCCTTAAAAAAAAAAAAAAAAAAAAAAAAAAGCCCTCAGTGCAGTGTGAACCCCAGGATCAGCCCCTGAGCAAGTCATTCTCCCTAGGCTTCCTCATCTTCCCTGCAGTTTCCCATCACATTTTGAATATGGAATTTGGAATCTGATGAGGACAACAAAAGAAAGAACAGCCACTGTCTGATTAACTAGCAAAATCCCTGTACTCCACAAACACAAAAAACCTGGCATATGTTCCTGCTGGGCATAACAATAAATCACCCTAGAATATTTCTTGCTCAACTATATGGCATGATTTTCAAACATTCTGATTGACAAATAGCATATGCACGGAACAGTATACATAGCATGACTGAACTATTGCGAGTTGAAGACCCCTTGTCACTCTCACTCACATTTGAATACAGATCATGACAAACTCCCCCAGAAGGCTCCCTGCGCCCTGTCATTTATTTTCTCCATTTTTCATTCTAAAAAACCTTGGACTAGTTGAAATAACAAAATAAACACTCATCCACACTTTTGTTCAATTCTTTAGTCACTAATATTTGGCCATATTAGTGCCCCACCCCACCCCCCCACCCTGTCTTCCCCCCATTTAACCATTTAAAAAACACAATATCCACTAATAAAAATTTAAAAATCTTTGCATTGCCCCAGAACAGGGACATTCTCCTGTGTCACTATTATCACAATCACTGCAAGTAACACAAGTCAGTGATGTTGTGTAATATCAAGTCCATACGTAAAGCTCCCAAATTGTCCTATTTGAAGAATTCCTTCATTGTGGGATATGTTAAAAAAAAAACCAGAACCAATGAGCTTATTAGGCTTATCTGTAGAACATGGGTGACCCCAAGGAAACCTCACTACAAAGTCTTCACCGAGCATGATGATGGTGTCCCCTGGAATGACACCCATTCCGCTGATCTTCTGCAGCCTATACAGTCTCATACCTCCCAAGCCCACAAAGGCCATGTGCAATTAAGGCAGAATTGCATACATATGGCATGATGGGGCAGCAGCAATCTGTGCTGGGGGTTCAGTGACCCTCCCTAACCCTTCCTTCGTTAATAGTCAAGAGGCCTGCTCCTGGCAGCCTTTTGCAGAGGCGTAACAACCCCAATGTTTATATTTTTGTCTATGCCCAGGATCTACTCAAGGTTTCTGCATTATTTCTAGTTTTTATATCTCTGACATTCTTCATTCTGGAACATTTCATCCTTTAACCTTCAGGACATTAAGAACACAATTTGGATTACAGAATATCCCAGGGCTGTTAAAGGTGTTTTCATGTATGTGTGTATGTATTTATAGACAGGGTCTCATATTGTCCAGCCTGACCTTGAACTCCCTTGATATGTAGCCAAGGGTGACATTAAACTCCCTATTCCTCCTTCCTCCACCTCACTAGTGCTAGGATTACAGACAGGAGTCATCATCCCTGGAGGATTTGCATCTATTTCCAGTACCTCTTTGTGTATTATTTTATTGTATCTTCAATGACAAAAACCATAAATCTTCAAGTTATTTTTTTTGTTCATAGTTGGCTCATCTAGAGTTTCATTTGAAGATTTTTTCAATTAAATGTCATCTTGGTTTTAAAAAAATTTTTTTTTGTTTTTATTTTTTGAGACAGAATTCTGCTATGTATCCCTGACTGATCTTAAATTCAGTATCCTCCCTCCTCTGCCTCCATAGTGCTAAAGTTACAGGAGTGCAAAAGCATACCTAGTCCATTTCTATTTTTAAAGCTGTGATCATCTAAACTCTGTGAAGAACTCCAATAGCTGTTTAATTCAGTTTGAGCTGCAATAGCAGAGTACTTGTGACTAGATGGCTTATAAACAGCAGACATTTTTTACAGCTCCTGAGGCTGGAGGTCTAAGATCAGGGAGCTGGCCTGGTGAGGTCCAAGTTCAGGTGAGAGCCTGCTTCCCTGCAACAGACTGCTGGTATTGTACGATATACTCGGTATACTCGTGAGGTCAAAAGAGGGAACCAGAGCTCCCTGGGGCCAGGTAAACAAAAGGATGTTCAACTTCAATTGCTAATCATCAGTGAAATGAAACCACAGTGAACTATCACTCCATATACATTAATATGGGAAGCATTAAACATTTAAAATCACTTTCATAGTTAAAAAAATGGAGAACACAAAATATTCACTTGAAGGTTTGAAACAGCAATCAAAACATATATGTAGATTAGATTTAGGCTGAGTGCTCCTGGTTTATAGATCTCCAACAAAGAAATTATGCTAAGCAGCTCACATTTAGACACCTTAATGTTTAAAGCTCTGTTGGGAAATCAGGTCAAAGATGTAATTCAGATAAAGTCATAGCCAGTGGAAGTTCACCAACATTACTTATTCCGTTAGATAAAATTGCTGTTAATTTCCCTGGAATCAAGCAGGAAACAAAACTGAAAGTAACTAGAGGTACCTTCAGACTTACACTATCAAATTAAAAGGAAAATGTAGTGCACAAATTAGGTAAAAGAATTTCCCACTGTGGGTAAGAGCTAACAGGCCAAATAGAGATATGGTCTGGGCCTAATTTTCGCTTGAAATTCAGAGTGTTTTCATTCTCCCTAAACCATCTCGCTCCAAAGCCTCCTTCCTCCCCTTACAGCTCTCAGAGTTTCCCTTAGCACAAATACTGTACAATTGGCTGCATGAGTTCAATATTCAACAGCTATAATTAGGATGGGGAAAAAGCAATGAAGGCATATTCCTCACAAAGTGAAGAACTACAGCTGAATTCATTTTACTTAGCAGCAATTAAAACACATTTGGGTATTTATAAATATTTTGCAGCATGGTTCTACAAGTGTTTCTAATTTGAGCAATGACAGGTGTTTGTTGTCTAAAATAAATAGCAATCCTGGGGTCTTTTACTTAGGATTCAAAATATGTCTGTGTGGAAGGGCTGAATTGAATGCCAGCTAAATTTCCTTCAGAAATGAGATCTGCTTATTGAATGTGCGCATATGTCAGGGTAATACATGAAGAAGCACCTACTAAGTGACAGGCGTTTGTACACCTACTTACATTTAATCTTCCAAGAATTCCGAGGCTTAGGTGTTAATAACACCATGGTGTGGATGAGAAGGATAGATGAGGGAGGGGCTCGTGAGATGGCTCAGAGGATAAAGGCACTTGCTGCCAAGCCGGATGACCTGAGTTTGAACCTCAAGACTCTCTTAGTAGAAGGACAAACCAACTTCTGTGAGTTCTTTTTTGACCACCGAAACCATGCTATGACATAGTATGACACACACACACATACATACATACACAGACACACACATACATAGACACACACATACATACATACACATACATGCACATACACATACACACAAAAGCACACACACATATACACACACAGGCACACACACACATGCACAGGCACACACACACATACACACACATATGTACACATACAGAGACACACATACATATACACACAGACATACACATACAGAGACACACATATATACACACACACAAATAAGTAAATAAATTTTAAAATTTCTTTTTAAAAGAAAGAATAAATGACTTGCAAAGAACATCTTGTCAGTAAGTGGTTGTAGTGCGGTGAATAGCTAAACCTGAATTGTCCTTGGGATGGGACAAAATACTTTCTCTCCCAAGCATTGCTCAGATGAGCCCTTGCAGGGTAACGTGTCACAGCATAGCTTTGCCAGTCTTGCATGCAGCATGGAGGTGAGAGAAGTGGGTTTCCACACTAAGTAGAGCCCAAATAGACTCCTGTATTCAATTTAGAAGACAGTTGAAAGATTCGATTCTAACCTCTGATCCGACAAGGGGTCAGTTTTTCACTGGCTCTGACAAACACTTGAGAAATTGTTTAAAGGAAGAAAGATTTATTTGGACTCCTGGCTTCATAGGTGTCAGTCCGTGGTCACTTGGATATGTTGTTCTGGGTGTGTAGTGAGGCAGAACATTGTGGTGGGGAGACTGTGACAGAGCCAATTTTGCTGCCCCTTTGGCAACTGGGGAAGCAAATAGTGAGAGAAAGGAAGAAAGAACAAAGTGACCCTGTTCCTCCAAAGACACCCCACTGCCAAGTTTCCACTGCTTCCCAATAATATCATCATTATGACTCCATTGATAGATCAATCAGCCCATGTCAGAGCCCTTGTCAGCCTCATCACTCCCCCAAAGTCCTATTAGCTGGCAACTTCAAAATATGAACTCCCTAGGGCAGTGGTTCTCAACCATTCTAGTACTGTGACCATTTAACATAGTTCCTCATGTTGTGGTGACCCCCCACAAAAGTATTTCCATTGCTACTTCATAACTAATGTTGCTACTGTTGTAAATCACAATGTAAATATCTGTGTTTTCCTCTGGTTTTAGGCGACCCCTGTGAAAGGGTTGTTTGCCCCCCCCACACACACACACACAGGTTGAGAACAACTACCCTAGGGGATATTTCAAACCACGGCAGTTTGCACTCAAACCTATCTCTGCCATTTGGAGCTCATGAACTTCATAGGTTTCCTCTGGTACACGAAGCTTGGCACCTCCTCTACAAGATGGGAATGAGTGTGTATAACTCATAGGACCACAGTAAAACTAAAGTCACAGAATCATTGTAATACACCAGTACGAGATCCAGATCCACATCAGGAAAGATTTAAAAAAAGAAAGAAAGAAACTTTGATGCTCGGGAGATGGCTCAGTGATTAAGAGCACTGGCTGTGCTTCCAGAGGACCTGGATTCAGTTCCCAAAGCCCACATAGTAGCTCACACCTACCTAGAACAAGAAATTCTAGGGGAATCAAATGTCCTCTTCAGGTCTCCATGAACACCAGGTATACACATGTTACACATACATATATACAGGCATTCATGATTTTAAAAAAAAATCACTAAATAATCTTGAATATCAAAGACTTTGGCTTCAAATACAGGAAAAGGACTCAGTTTTTGGACTTCTGAATGTGAGGCATGGCATGCACACGCCCACACTCACACACATGAATGGGTGCATGTACCAGTGCACCCAGATACACACACACACACATTTCTGAATAGTTTCTGTGTCAGTATCCCATCTCTCAAGATGCTCTGTACATGTGCTTCTAGTATAGTGTTTATCAAGTTATGCAAGATGTTAAGGGCGATTCTCTTGTTTTGGTTGCTTTGTGTGACTGCTGCTCTGCTTACGCTGTATGCTTTCAGAGGGCAGAGGCACTTGAGGCCTTCTAGAAGTTCTGTTTCTCACCCTAACCTGCTGAAATAGGGCCTATGTTGACAAAGCATCTCTACTTGCCTGCCTTTCTGGAATACCTGAGTGTAGTGGCTCCTTGTGGGACCCAGGGCCCTGCTATACTTGTGGGACATACTTCCCTCTCTTACTACTATGTAAGTCACTGGAGTCTCCATCCAGACACAGAGAGAACACTGGGTGTCAATACCACACTCTACCCCTAAGTTCTTAGCAATCGCTACAGTTATTACTCAACTTCTAAGAATAACAAAACTGACAAAAATGTAAAATTAACATAAGCTTCAAATGATCAATTTTTGATATTTGTCCTTTATTACACATGGTCTTCTACGTAGGAAATATTCAGAGAACCCTCCCGTCTGCTGTTGGCCTCCAAACCCAGGCACGGCTCTAGAATTTCCTTCAAGGAATAAGAAATTTTCTTCAGTTAGTCCAGTTCATTTGGGTGCAGTATATGTTTACAGAGTCAGTCTCCAGAATCCTGCATATGAATAAGGATGACATATGGTTGGTAGAGCATGATCTCAGGGTGTGTCTGTGACAGGACTCCCGAAGAGTAAAGATGGAGAGTGGGTGTGGTTCAAACTGCTGAGCACTCCAAAGGAACGCTGAGGAAGAGGACCAGCTCTCTGTTTCTTCTTTAGTAGGAATGCCCATCTCCTGCACTTGGATGCAGGAGATCTAAGGTCCCAGGCTTCTAATACACCAGTGACTAATTAGATGGCATTTCCTGATCCAAAACTAGAAGAGGAAAATCCCTTGTGACTGGCTCAAACTTATCCTGCTCCTCATCTTTCTTCATTCCCAAGGCCTCTCGGTCCCTGGACAAAGATTTCAGGGAGTTAACTCTGCCAATCCCACCTCTCCCCAACACACACATTCCCAGACACTAGGCACATGGCCATTCACACAGGGCGCTCTCTAACTCTGTGACTCAGGTCAAACACTGAGCACGAAGGGCCACTTCAGCTCACATGATCTAATGCCTGTGCTTACCTCAGCCACTTCCAGGCAGTTTGAAGACATCTAGGCTCCCGTAATTTCACAGGCTTTTACCCTTGTCGGGCTCTGTAAACTCCGAATGTCTCCTAACTTCATACCATGCCCTTGTCATTCCCCAGCCCTTCCATTCCTCCATTGGAATTCAGTGTATTAGCCCAATTCTTGAACATCACTATTTTGTCCAGGTATATCTCGTTTCTTCTCAACCTTACTATAAGCTAGCCATTATCTGACAGCATGAGTTCCCATACGTGCTTTGCTATGGTTGCCATATACCCTGAAGTCTGAACAATTATTGCCACAGTTTCTTGTCCCTCCAATAGGCACACACTTCATGGAAGCACATCTCTCAGGCAACAGCATCACCTCACTCACTTTCTTGTGTTTATCTATCAAGGGTCCAGTTAAGACTACCCAGCCACTGAAGTTGTTAGGTCCTAGACTCTGTCAAAATTTATCTTGTCCGTATTTTATCTCCTGGTTATCATGCCAGCTAATCACATCCAGCAACTTTTTCTCCAGTTCATCTCAGCCCTCAGTTATTATGGTCTTAACAACTGAGATCTCATAACCACACCTAACAGTGTTCTCTGACTTTGACTTTGGGCGTTGTTCTCTCTGAGCATTCGCTCTGCCATTCCAGCTCTCTGTTCTAGCACCCCTCCCTTTGCAGCAAGTCTGCATCTCCTTTGGACTTTGAACCTATTGTCTTTCACATCTCTCTCAGCCCCTCTAGCATCTTTGGGCACCTTTTGCTCAACCTAGACTCCATGAGTCATAGAGATTTGGGGGCTCAGGAATCAGAGAGAGGCTGTATTTTCCTAATACATGGCTCCTGCAATGGCAATCAAGATGACATCGAGGACTCTAATCACCTGAAATCTTGACCGGGACCAAATGCTTTTTTCAGCGAGACACAATAATGCAATGCAGCTGGTGGCAGAAAACTTCATTTCCATGATATGTAGACACCTCCATGATGTAGTTGAAGGTCTTTACAAAATGACAGGGTTGTTCACCCAGAACCAATGACCAAGAAGAGCAAGAAATTACAATCCCTTTTAAAGACCTAATCTCATAAGCTACATGCCAACACTTCTACCATATAGTCATGCAGTAAATAAGGTGTCAGTCAATGACAGACTCCATAGAGGATTGCATTCCTGCAAGAATGGGTTTTCCTAGTGATGTCATACTCATCTTATTCTGTCTGAGCACAATGCACTGTATGTTTGTGCACTGATGAAATCACCTAACAACACCTCTATCAGCATCGGTCCCTCATTAAGTGGTACACAAGTTTGTTGTTTGTTTGTTTAAAGGCCAGTTGCCAAACCCAGGGTGTTATCAAGAGAAGGACCATTTGAAAAGGTAGAGTGCCACAGACTATGTACATATTTAAGAACCACTATAGCATCTTGTAGATGAAGTGATTGATGTGTACATGGGCCAAATAACACATGTGTCTCTTACTTATTCAAAGTGCTAATCACTGTATCTTACTTCGGGTAGGAATCCAAGAGCCCACTGTGCCTCTCTGCTGAAGCCCTTACCATCAGTCATACAAAAATTCCAAGGTGACCTTTTTGAAAAGGTCACCTTCTCAAAATGTATGACATGTATATAGATGTCATTAGTAGGGAAAGACTGTTGGATAGAAAAGCAAATAGAATGACGAGCTCTTTCCACAATAAAAGCTTTGGAAAAGAAAATAGTATAGAGCAATAGTTCCCAATATTCCTTATATTTTTGGTTGTGAGCCTAGCCTTTAACGGCTGAGCCATCTCTCCAGCCCATAGTTCCCAATATTCCTAATGCTGAGACCGTTTAATACACTTCCTCATGTTATGATGACCCCCAGCCATAAAACTATTTTTGTTGCTACTTCATAATATTATTTTGCTGCTGCAATGAATCATAACATAATTTTTTTTTGGAGATAAAAGTTTGCCAAAGGGCTCATGACCTACAGGTTAAGAGCCACTGGTATATAGAATGAAATACTGCAGGCATTTATTGGATCCTCTTTTTTTCTCTTTGAAGTTTTGTGGGCTGAACTCAGAGCTCCATAAATGGTAGGCAAACATTCTAAGAAAGTTATCAATTCACCCTGCTTTTAATTTTTTTATATTTACATATTAAAACACACTGAGAATGATGGTACAGGCCTTTAATCCTAGCACTCAGGAGGCAGAGGCAGGCAGATCTCTGTGAGTTCAAGGCTAGCCTGGTCTACAAAATGAGTCCAGGACAGCCAGGGATACAAAGAGAAATCCTGTCTCAAACAATCAAACAAAACTAACAAAAAAAGTTACTACAGGTTCATAATAAGTTGCTCAAACTAGTCTGAAACCCACTATGTAGCCTAGATAGACCTTTAACTCATAATCCTCCTGCTTCTGAATCTTGAGTAGCTGGTATTTCAAAACTGTGCCACCATGCTCAAATTATCTCAGATACAAGTGTGACTTAGTGTCGTTTTTGCTCAAATTCCATTGGCTAGAACTCATCTCATGGTCAAAGCTGCCTACAGTGAATGCTGGGAAATGTGCTTAAGAAGGAATAGAAAAAAAGATGAGGCTTAATGGCTCACACCTGTAACTACAGCATTTGGGAGACTGAGGCAGGAGGATTACTATTTGAGCCCCCCAAAAAGAGATGAGAAATGAGTTTAGTGAGAAGTACAAGTTTCTACCAACCCCTCTGCTCATGAGTGTAGCAACTGTGGTGTAAAGATGTATATAGATGACATTAGTAGGGGAAGACTGTTGGATAGAAAAGCAAATAGGATCATGAACTCTTTCCACAATAAAAGCTTGGTGCTCTGGGGATTGGCTGGCAAAAAGACAGCATGCATCTCCAGATTGGTTAAGCATTCTTATTATTTCTAATGCTTGTTCACTTGTTTGCTGAGACCACCCCCAGGTGCACATATCACTGACTTATTGTAACTAATAAGGGTATTAGATCATAGGACATATGCAAGCGCATGAGCTGTGCATGCGAGCCTCAGCCTGGTCTACTGCTCTCCTGAGGTTGCTGTGAGAATGTGTCTCATGTAGCACAAAGCCCAGGAAAGGTAGGAGACCCTTCACTATACCTGTACCGCCTCTACAGTGCGAAGGCAAGCAAGAGAGCCCTAGCTAGACATCAGGGAAATGAGGAAGAAACAAATACCATGGATCTTGTAGACCAGTGGCTCTCAAACTTCCTAATGCTGTGACCCTTTAATACAGTTCCCCATGCTGTGGTGACCCCCAGCCATAATATTATTTTCATTGCTACTATTCCTATTAACTGAAATTTTGCCACTGTTCTGACTCATAATGTAAATATCTGATGTGCGAGCACTGAAAGGGTCTTTTGGCCCCCAGAGGAGTTGTGACCCACAAGTTGAGAACCCCTGTTCTAGATAATGTGTATGCCATTTTTTATATGGCAATGGCTGGTATATTATTTTCTAATATTAAAATCCAGGCTGATCCAAGGGAAAGATGGTTATCTATATAAGATCAATAATTTTCCCTCCTCAAGGTCTACTTCACATGCTCTACCAACCAAAATGAAGTAAGTCTGGGTCCAGTTTAAGAACTTAGTTGAGATAGCTTGATACATCTATCCGATTAAGAGTGGCCAGCCCAAGCTCCCACGTGAGTCAACTGTAACATTTCTTTAAAATTTCATTCTGGGGAGCTGGCTCTGTGTGCCTACTGTGCTCAGCAGGAACAAGGCCTGTACTCCATCCCAAGTACCCTTCCCAACTAAAAAAGAAGGAACAAAAAAGAAAAGAGAGAAGGGATTTGGAGATAGAGTTTCAGAAGAGATTTTCATTACCACCTTAAAATTGTAGACTCAACATTTCCTGTTAGAGGGAGGTTTACTCAAGTTTTCTCTATTTAATTAGGCTCTCATGAATCATAGATCTTTCACATAAGTGAGCTGGCCCCTCAGGGCAAGTGGTATCTTTGCTGGCAAATATTTTACAAAGAAGGCATTTGTTTCAGAAATAAACATTTAATTTGGATAAATTTTAATAGCCACCACACTTGATTCTGATGAAAATGTTTACCAGCGGTGTTTCTGCCTGGGAACCATTTGTTTCTATTATTTTGACAGAAGCGGAATTGGGTTGGTAGCTGTTTGGGATTTGAAATGGTTCTGTAAGCATTTCAGCTAGAAGCCCAGGCAGGCAGCCACAATTGCTCTACTTCAAATAAACGGAAAGTACCATTTTGCTATTCATTACCTCAATGAAAAAGTTTAACCAGGGAAAGGATTTGCAAATGACCAAATCACTAAGACCCAAAGCAAAGGGAAACAAAAGTGAGTGCACTGTAAATATTTCTACAAAAGTTTGGACAGTCTTTTCTTTCACAAAATGCTTATCTGTGCAGCTAAAGAAATGAAAAAGTCACAGGAAAAAATGGGATTTCTCTCAGTGATATCTTGGAGCAACAAATATTATTGAATCATCTTGTGCGCATCATGAGTTGCACATCAGTGGAAAACTGAACTAATTTCCTGCAAACATATTAAGAAACACAGAAGTGACTTCTGCAATTACGTCATTTTTCAAATCATCAAAATTGAAAATAAGAGAAAACAACTTCTGAAGAAGTGCAGGGTCAATCAACTAAATAAACTGAAGTCGTTTAGCCAACTAGCATTGACTGGACTTGAGCGGGATGGAATTGACTTCCCTCCAACTCCACCCACTCCACAAACTAATTAAAAAAGCACATCAGTTACATCTTCAATCAGCTGAGGAAGATAAATGGGCTTCAAAGTAATCAACTACACAACTGTCAAGAACAGCAATAGATTCTCAGAGAGCTTCAGGAAACTGGCTGAAAGTTGGGGCTCTCAACCAGAGAAGAGCACCCTAGAGCCCATACTTTGGGGCTACCTTCTTGGACAAGGTTGCTTAAAAGAAAACGAACCACACACAGTGACACACACACACACACACACACACACACACACACACACACACACACACATTGACATAGAACATTTCACTCAACTTCAGGCCTCCTAAAATACTCGTGTGAGGCAAGAGTACTAATGATGCCAGGACCAGAAGGGTTTGAAGGGTCACTGGGAAAATCATTTAAAATATTCAGAAATTCATAAGCTCCTATTGGCCTTAAATTGAGTTAGGGAATATCTTAGTTACTGCTTTATTGCTGTGAAGAGACACCGTGACCAAAGAAACTCTTACAAAAGAAAACATTTAATTGGGGGTTTGCTTACAGTTTTAGAGGGTTAGTTAGTCTAAGATCACCATGATGTGAAGCAATCAGGCATGGTACTGGAGAAGTAGTTGAGAACTGTACATCCTAATTCACAAGTAGCAGGGAGAGAGAGGGAGACATGGAGTCTAGCTTTTGAACATTGGTATTGATCATTGTATATTGATACAAAATTAAGGGTAATGTTTCTTAAAGGTATTGTTCGTAGTAATACTTAAAAATGAAATGTCAAGTTTTGACCTCTTGCTACCAACTGACATAAACTGTTTACAATAATTAAGAAACGGAAACTAATAATCATGAAAATGTGTCATTTTGTTAGTTACTATGACAGTCTATAACAGTTATTTTCTAAGCTACTCAGAAATCAAGTTGCTAAGAGACAAGCAATATTTGCTTATCTAAATATAAGAGATAGATAGGGCATCTTCAAAAACCTCAAGAGATCTGCAGAATATGGCAGTCAAAGATGTTTTCTTAACTTAAGATTTTTTGATATCGAGACATGTCAGCTCCTGACAGCACCTCCTATTCTACTCCAAGTAGAAGATGAGCATCGAAGAATCTCCAGTGGGAGATGATTGAATTGGTGGTAAGCCATTCTCTTGGCAAGAAAAACCCCTTGCTTCAACTGTAGACAGACTTCTGTCCAAAAAGGACAAAACTTGGAAGCAGATAAGTCGACAGCCTAACTCTGCCAAGACAGGGTAGGTAAGTCCTTCATAATTCCTGCTCTACAATCAATGTCTGTCAGAGAAATGGAGCCAAATGGCTGAAGATTGATGCTGTAATGTATGGAGAGAAAATGGGAACTGTCCAGGCAGCCACTGGTATGTCATTTTTCAGTTTTGGAAGCTGCAGGCCCTGTACTTCCTATATAATCAGATATATTTATCCCTCTCAGGTCTCTGAGGTGGTTGAAGAATAGATAGCTAGAGTCTCATAGTTAAATTTTGAGTTGTTTAGGAATCAAGAGGGTGTTCTGGATCTAAGAAGATACTTTTAAAATTATGAAACATGAGCTTTTGAATAACTGGGCTTTTGAAACCACAAGTTCACCCCCCGGGGCACACCTCCTCCAATAAGGCCACACCTGCTAATCCTTCCCAAAGAGTTCCACTAACAGGGGACCAAGCATTGAAATGTATGAGCCCATAGGGGCCATTCACCTTCAAATCACTTCATGATATTACAGGACTACCTTGGCAAGGAACATGGTCTACAAATCAGCAAAAGATTGGTGGCAAGTCCCCATCCCCAAAAGAGAATAGAACATCTGTTCTATGGAGAGGGTAATGGATGAATCACTGAGTTCTTATACTGACACTGTGTGTTTATACACCGCAAATACTGGAGATGGAATTTTTTGTTTGTTGTGGGGTATGGGAGAGCATGTGTGCCACAGTATTCATGGATGTCAAAGGATGACTTTGGGCAGTCAGTCCTTGGGACAGGGTCTCTCTTGTATTTCTATGGTACTGTGTGTGCTCTAGGCTTACAAAATTAGTTAATCGCTTAAGTTTCTGAACAATTCTCCTTTGTCCTTATTAGCAAAAGAATTCTGGTGTTACCTATGACTGACATATCATCCAGCCTTTATATTATAATTAATTAATTAAGTGTGTGTGTGTGTGTGTGTGTGTGTGTGTGTGTGTGTGTGTATGCATGTATGTGTGTGTGTGTGTACATGTCAGGGCATAGGTGTGGAGGTCAGAGGACAACTTCCAGGAGTCAGTTTTCTCATTTCACCATGTGAATTCTAGAGATTGAACTCATGTTGAGAAGCTTGGCAACTATTTTTACACACTGAGCCATCTCCCTGGAAATGTACTTTTTTCTTCTTTTAAAATTAAAATGTAATCTACCCTGCCCCTGACTCTCTCTCAAATTATGGTCACTGGCCCTTTTCCCCCCTTAAATAGTCTGCTCAGTCTATATAATGTTACTTATATGTATATGATTTCAGGGCTGCTTGGTATTGGGGGACTGCTCCCCAAGGAAGATTATTTTTCCTATTCTCAGTAGCCTTGATTGTCTAGAGTTCTTTGTCAGAGGTTGGGAGCCTTTGAAATTTCCCGCAGGAAATGTACATACTTAACGAACATATCTATTTATTTAGTGCTCTGTCTATTGACAGTCCTAGTAACTGATGGACAAGGAAATCTGCAAACAGAATTTCCTTCTTTAGGTCTTTAAGGACAAGGCAAGGAAGAAGAAAAGGGGGAAAAAAGAGAAGACACCATGACCCTGGCCATTGATTGTGTGTTTGGTTCTTCAGGTCGACCTTATTCCTTTCCAACAACAGATAGATACCGATTGCTGGTGTTTCTCCTCCTCCTCCTCCTTCTTTCTCTCTTCCTCTGTTTCTTCCTTTCTTCCTCTCTTTCTCTCTCTCTTCCCCGCTCTGTCTCTGTCTCTCTCTTTCTCTCTCATTCATTCACTTGCTTAGTCACTTCCTTCCTTCTCTTAAGTCTATTCAGGATTATAACTTATTGTATATATTTTAAAACTTGTTTAAACTTCAAAGCAAAAACAATAATCTTCTATGAAATACCTTAACTCGGCAGCATGCATCTGATGCACCTGACTATATATGGCCTCCTGGCTCTATTCTGTGTCTTTGTCCAAGCATTCTTGTATTTCCAAACTCATACCTGGGAAGTAAAAGAATGCACAATATCAGAGTTGAAAGGTTATACATGGCTGAGGAGATGGTGCAGTGGATAATGAGCTTGACATGCAAGTGTGAGGACTTGAATTTGAACCCCCAGAGCACACATAAAGCCAGGCAAATGCAACATGCCTATAATCCCAGAACCCCTATAGGGAGATAGGAAGCAGACAGGAGAACCCCAGAATCTCAGCCAGCTAGCCTAGCATATGCAGTGGAGTACCACAAAGAAACTATGTCAAAGAGGAAAATGAGAACAGACACCTAAAGTTGTCCTTTGACCTCAGTACATATGTTGTGTCATGCCCATAAACACACACACACACACACACACACACACACACACACACACACACACCACGATAGGAAGGAAGGAAGGAAGGAAGGAAGGAAGGAAGGAAGGAAGGAGCCATAGATGCTGAAGTCTAAGTCCTGCTTTCAGAGTGCAAATTATGTGACAGCCTTTCGCCCATCAAGCTCTGCTGGCTGAGTTCAGGCTGTCTTCTAAACTGAACTTTTTTTTTCCAAAGATATCAAGCGAAGTGCCTATTACACTAAGTAGGCTTTCTATCACTCTGGTCTACAGCTAGGGGAAAATCAATTTCAGGACATCGACCAGGGAATTAAAAATCCCAAGATGTGAAATGTTGGCTCTCACAAAAACACATACCTCTCCTCTATCTCACTCCTCCATCAAGACATTTAGACAGACAGCAATAATGACAGCTTATATGGAAATCACTGCTCAAATACACATCTCCAGATTCATTTTGTGGAAAATGTGTAGAAAATGAAGGAGGAGCCCCATTCTTCTCTGGGTCTATGTTTGTTCAAAAGAATCCTGGTCGGACACCTCAATTGTGTTTGGAGCTGACAAATTCCACACTGTCTCCCTACCGTCACTGTCACTTCACACGCAATTGCAACCTGGGCCAGGGATTAACCCATGCGACTCCCATTGTGTACACTGGGAAAACAGAAGTGATAATGCTGTCACTTGGCTTTTGAGAATGGAGCAATTGTTCTTTGAGTTCTAAACACAAGCTGTACCGTGCCCATACACTCCACTCTCACACACGGATACCACACACAGGCACACACACACACACACACACAGACAAGAGTAGGATAAGAAACTTATATCCAGCTGTGCAGTGGTGGCGCATGCCTTTAATCCCAGCACTTGGGAGGCAGAGGCAGGCAGATCTTTGCAAGTTCGAGGCCAGCCTGGTCTACAAAGTGAGTCCAGGACAGCCAGAGCTACACAGAGAAACCCTGTCTCGAAAAACCAAAAAAAAAAAAAAAAAAAAAAAAGAAACTTATATCCACCAAATAGCAAATGACCTTGGCAGAGGGAGGGTCTGGAGGGCCTGGGCTCCCAGAGTTAAAGACTAAGGAGACTTCTGTAGAGGATTTGGCAGTAGTCTCCAGAGCCATGGTCATGGTCATGGGTGGGGACAGAGGAGAGGCCACTATACTCACGGAAGTAGAGATGAGGACAAGAAGTGGGCCGTTGTCACCAAGTTGAGCCACATGGTTCAGATCATGAAGATCAAGTCTGTGACTAGGCATAGTGATGTACATCTCTAATTCTGTAACTCTGGAAAGCAGAGGCAGGTAGATCTCTGTGAGGTCAAGGGCAGCCTGGTCTACATAGTGAGTTCCAGGACAGCCAGGGCTATGGAGAGACCTTGTCAAAAAACAAACAAACAAACAAATAAATGCCCATTCTCCCGGCCCACTAAGGAATATGAGGTTTTCCTGAGAACATCCCTTATGGACCATGGCATATACTCACCCATGCACAAAATAAATAGATAAATAAATACCTAAAATAATTTTAATTTAGATAGAAAGAAAGAAAGAAAACAAGGTCACACCAGAGTTTCCATTCAGAGGATACTGCTCCAACTGTGGCTACCACATAAGATTTTTATATGAGAAAAAACAAGGCAAATTAAGTCTGTTAAAAAACAAACAAACATATTTATGTATAAACTGGACATTGGGAAGGTATACTGGGCCATTTAACTCTCATAAATGTGGCATATTTATATCTATTGTTTTGTATAATACTTACTGTTATAAGAGAAGGAACCATCTGTTGGACTGAAAGGGGAAACTTCTGGGGGGAAGAGGGTGGAAGGGCGGGATAGGAAGGGGGAATAGGGAGGGGTTTGTTACTGAGATGTAACCTGAAGAAAAAAAATAAAGTATTAAAAAAAAACAAACAAACAATCCTATATGTACCTCATGAGTCAACTTCTGCTTTGACTGCAAAATGATGTCACTTTTTTTTTCATGACTCAACTATCTCTTAACCAACTGTTGGCAAACAACTCCCTCACCAAGTTTTCAAGTTTCCCAGCCTTTCAGGTGGTCCAAAACAAATCTGTCTGTCTCTCCTGAACTATCGATAATGACCATCCTAGCTGCTTTTCCAAGCAATTATATTTCACGCCAAGGCCCCACTGAAAAATCTAGCTTTCTGCTCAATCTAATTTCTCATATTGCAACTGGGGAAGGACTAGGGAAGATGTGGTTTACCCCCAACTTAACTGGTGTTTGTGGGCAGAAGATATGTAACAATTTAACAACTGTTATCTTCTGAACATAGATCTACCTGCTTGGTCACTGCCCTGCCCATATCCTAGCTCTCTCCTGAACAATGGTTACAAATTCTTGTCACCAAAACAATCTGAACACTCCTGTACCAGACCTTCAGCTCCTTGTCTCTATCTGAAGAAGATATATATATATATATATATATATATATATATAT
>CAJQZJ010013540.1:150077-163018 GCA_907164525.1 Lophiomys imhausi
CTGCCTGTACAGTTCCCATTTTCTCTCCATACATTACAGCATCAATCTTCAGTCGATTGGCCCCGTTTCTCTGACAGACATTGATTGTAGAGCAGGGGTTATGAAGGACTTGCCTACCCTGCCTTGGCAGAGCTAGGCTGTCAACTTACCTACTTCCAGGTTTTGTCCTTTTTGGACAACATTCTGTCTACAGTTGGAGCAAGGGGTTTTTCCTACCAAGAGATAGGCTTGCGACTAATTCAATCATCTCCCACTGTAGATTCTTCAATGCTCATCTTCTACTTGGGGTAGAATAGGGGGTGCTGTCAGGAGTTGATATGTCTCGATATAAAAAAATCTAAAGTTACGAAAACATCTTTGAATGCCATATTCTGCAGATCTCTTGAGGTTTTGGAAGAGGCCCTATCTATCTCTTCTATTAGGGTAAGCAGATGTTGCTTGTCTCTTAGCAGGTTTATTTCTGATTAGCTTAGAAAATAATGATAATAGGCTGTCATAGTACCTAACAGAATGACCGGCTTGCATAACCATTAGTTTGCATTTCTTAATTATCCTAAACAGTTTATGACAATTAGTAGTAAAAGGCTGAAACATCACATTTCATTTTTTTTCTTTACCTCCTAATCCTTCCATCCCATTTCTCTGGGGTGGGGTGTCCTTATATAACAGTCCCTCATCTCAGTTGAGAGGTCATATGAGGGCCAAGAGCCTCGTCATTCATTGGGGGTCTCCGAGGCAGTACCATCAGTGAAAAATGTCTCATTGCCTGGGAGAGAGAACTAAAAAACTAACAAACAAATAAGCAGACAAATAGATAAGAAAGACTAAAAAATAGAAAAATAAATAAATAAAAAATAAAAAGTCTATGTCCAAGTTCCCTTTGGTGTGTTAGTTGTAGTATCGATACCTTCTACTATATAGCTAAAATCCTACTATAAGTGAATAGATGCCATATGCATCCTTCTGAGTCTGGGTTATCTCACTGAGGATGAGCTTTTCTAGTTCCATCCATTTCAGCCATGGTCTTAATGAAAACACAGATACGAAAAAGATAAGTGTCCTGCTTTTGCTGATCTTGGTGTCTAATGGGGGGAAATGATAAGAAAATCAATTGTGTAATCTGATCCCTCTCAGGTCTCTGAGGTGGTTGAAGAATAGATAGCTAGAGTCTCATAGTTAAATTTTGAGTTGTTTAGGAATCAAGAGGGTGTTCTGGATCTAAGAAGATATTTTTAAAATTATGAGGCAAGTTAGTATGAAAGCTGAGTTAGATAGAGAACTTTAAACTTATGGAGATGGTTAGATAATAGAATGTTAAAGTCAGGTGCCAAATACATATGTACTGGACATTGGGAATGTATGCTAAGTCATATAACTCTTATAATTGTGGCCTATTTATTTCTGTTGTTTTGTATTGTATTTATAGTTATAAGAACAAGAACCATTTTTTGGACTGAAAGGGAGAGCTGTTGGGGGGAAAAAGAAATACCTTAAACTAAAAAAAAAAAAAAAAAAAAAAAGAAGGGACGAGGATGGGGGGTGGAGGGGGAGGAGGGTGGAAGGGTGGGACTGGAGGAGGGAGTAGGGAGGGGATTGTGATTGAGATGTAACTTGAAGAAATAAAAAATAAATTATTAAAAAAAGAAAAAAAAAAAAAACCATGAGTGAACATTGCATGATGTGGGTGGTCACCTAGTTCAGACTAGTTGCTGATGGAAACCTCCATGAAATAAAGTCTCAGTATCCCGTGGGTTGAGTGGGGACATGGCCAATGACATGAGAGGCCATGGTCCATCAAGAAGAAAAGTAAGAACACGGGAGAGGAAGGAGGCCTGACCCGATCCTTTGAAGCCATTGAGCGTTGGAGAACTCTAAGCAGGTCTCTTTGGCATTTAGGTAAGAGACATTTGTATCCTAAGGCTTAATGTCTTTATGAGCTAGAAATGGTAAACATTTTTTCTACGCAGAGGTAAATGGCTTGTATGAGCTAAAGTGAGTCAGTACTTAGCATAGTCCTAAATCTTTCTTGGTCAAGGCTCTGTGGTTGGTGACTCTTGTTACTATGGAGAAGCCCTCATTGTTATGCTTCCAATTCCCAGTAACAGAAAATCTAGGCAAAGTAACTCACTTTTAATATGAAAGGGACAGAGCAAGCTGGGCCAGAGATCCATGCTGCCAATAGCTGGTCAGTATTAGACAGCCAGCTGCCAAAAGAGGGAAGAGGGACCACTTCAGGCAGGAAGAAAAAAGAAAGCAGGAGCCATGGTTGGTAACTTTAAAATTTCTGTGGAGTCCACATACCACAAAGGCCAGTGTTGACATGACCAGATTCATGAGGTTCCTGAAGTTTTAACCCTCAGCTTTTATATTACACAAGCCAGGCCCAGAATGCCTGTAAGTACAGCATCATGCCTATGATGGCCTATTGCTTGTCTACATCATCTTTATCCTCCGGATAACTTTTCTCACACTTATTAAATGCTTGCCTGATAGAACAGTGTCTTTGGTTCATAGGGAAGTAGACTATAGGCAAGAAAGTTGTTCCTCACACCAACAAAAAGCAGATTATAGCTTCACTATGATTTCAGCTTTGAATGAGGGATTTTGTCAAGGGTTCCCTCTGGTTATAGACAACCTTCAGAGCTGGTTCTGAGTCATTTCTACTCAAATGATGCAAAGGGAGATTATGGGTCCTTAATTAAAGCCTGTTAGCTATTGTTACATAGAGAGCCAAGGCAGCTAGTTCATGGCTGTGTGCTAGCTAGTTCTCTATTGCCATGACCAAAAAAAAAAAAATCTGGTTAAAAGCAACTTGAAGGGAAGAGGGTTTGTGTTATATGTTCTGATTATAGTCCATCATTGGAAAGAAGTTGGGTAGGAACTCAAGGCAGGAACATGGGGTCAATTAGGAACTGAAGCACAACACAAGGATCAGTACTATTTACTGGCCCGCTTCCCCTGGCTTGTTCCACCTGCTTTCTTATACAATACAGAGCCACCAACCTAGGGGTGGCACCACTCACAGTGATATCTCTACATGCCTACATCAATAATTAATAATTAATGCCCCACGGGCTTCCTACAGACCTGTCTGATGGAGGCATTTTCTCAATTGAATTTTCCTCTTCCCAGATGACTGTAGCTTGTGTTGAGTTGATGTAAAACTAGCCAGCACAGGTTCTAGAGGAGGGATCGCTATGTTCTTCAGTTGTGTGGCCACTGGTAGGTGCCTATACTTCTGTAAATAACCCCTCACCTATGCTCCTGTAAGCAACCCTAAGTAAATTTTCCGGGTCAGAAGAATAAAAACCAGAAATGCGGGCGGACTAGTTAGAGAGGGAGAAAGTGAAGGGAGAGTAATTGTGAGTGAATATGATCAAAATGCTTGTATAAAAATGTCATAATGAATCCTGTTACTATGTATAATTAATATATGATATTATAAACATTGAAAATGAAAGTGACCCAAGGGGCCATGAATGTTGGATATGTTACTCACAGGAGTTCAAGACACAGTCAAGAGAGTTCATACCCAAAGATTCTGGGACACTAAATCATTGGAAAATGAGTCCTCCCCACACCAGCTGTCCATCTGTATGGACCACACAGCAAGCACTTTGTATCAGGACGCAGTGCGTCATTATGTTATATCAGGTTTCAAGTTCACACATTTTATAAAGAGCCAGAGCCTGACTTGTAAAGAGGTAATTTACAATTATCTTCTTATTTTTACAAATGAGAATCTGTTTTTCTTTTTTTTTTTTTTTTTTTTGGTTTTTCGAGACAGGGTTTCTCTGTGTAACCCTGGCTGTCCTGGACTCACTTTGTAGACCAGGCTGGCCTCGAACTCGCAAAGATCCGCCTGCCTCTGCCTCCCAAGTGCTGGGATTAAAGGCGTGCGCCACCACGCCCGGCTGAGAATCTGTTTTTCAAAGATCTATTTTATGTGCGCAGTCTCGTGTGTGTGTGTGTGTGTGTGTGTGTGTGTGTGTGTGTGTGTGTGTGCGCCACATGTGTGCATATGCTCACAGAGGTTAAAAGAGAGCATCAGATCCTTGGAACTGGAATTACAGACAGTTGTGAGCCACCTGATATAGGTGCTGGGAACCAAACTCTGGCCCTCTACAAGAGCAGCATGTGCTCTTAACTGCTGAGTCATCTCTCTAGCCCTTGAGAATTTTCTTTGTTTCTATAAATAAGCTCATCACCATGTAGAGGAATGACGGAGAGAGAGGGAGAGAGAGAGAACTCAATTAAACCTTAATAAAATGGTAAATGAGGTAGCAGTTCTATTATGTCATTCACAAGATAATGCAAAAGCAAGAAAACCCATAGGGCAATTAGCCTCCTGAGAGAGGCTCCAATATTTCAGTAAGTCACAGAGGTAAATCCTGAGCAATTGAAACAAGAAGAAAACTATGAATTGCCATATTCACCTGCTCAGGTTGTTAAAAAAAAAAAAAAGAATATTGCTATTGCTCAGGAATGGCTTCTTGCTTTTTTCTATCAAATATTTCTTAAACTTCCTTGCAACTTTTCAGCTCTTCACATTTGCCTCTGGCTGATTTTAAATTATGTTAATCGGGGGAAGGAAAAATGCTGGTAAGAGAATAAAATGGAAAGTCATTTCTTACAGCATCTGGTGCAATCTGAGCCATTTAAAAGTGCATCTTATGGAATAGAGATACGAATAAGCAATGCCAGTCTGATTACAAACAACATGGGTCTCATTAGAACATGTCAATCTGATTACTAGGTAGTGAGACTCTACAGATTAGTACAGTGGCCATAATTGCCTCTTACATATTATGTGTGTAATAGATAGTTTCTCTGGGTCTACATTTAAGTCACTTTCTTGCATGGCTATCTTTTCCAGCTCCACACAAAGCTGGGTCTGTCTTCTACTAAGTTGATTTCTGCTGTGTTCTTAGGTCCTAATTCTATTTTCTCCCAAGTATTCATCAAGTTTTGTACAGCAGTGCTATAAACAAAAAAACCATATCCAAGTTGATTGCCAGAAATCAGATATGTCAGTGGTCTATTGCCTATACAACTGGGAGCCGTCAGTGGCTCAGGGCACTTCCTCCAGAGGGAAAGGGTAAAATAACTGAGGCCTCAGCCCACACTCAGCAATAGCTCTTAATTGGGTTGTTGATTTAAGTGTGTGGTACAGTTTTCCCATTGTCAAAGTCCATTTGGTTCTTTCGTATGCCTGGAAGAATTCAGACATTTTAGCCCCTCTCACGACTTTGGTGCACACTGGAAAGTTCATGGTTTATAATATCCTTAGTGCGCTCTGTTTTGTGAGGAATCAAACTGATCAAGATATGTGACAGCACACAGACCCTTGTCTTTACGGAACCTTCCTATATATGGATATGCAATATAGCTAATTGTTTAGTATCAGATTAAAAGCAAGAAAGTGGCCAAGGTTTCTTTGTATTGTTCTTGTTTTTTGGAAAGAAAAATGTTTCCCTCTGTGTTTCATATTTTATGTTTCCTCATTTAAAAGCTTTGGTTTATGAAACCTATTTTATTAATTCTGTCACTAAATTCTTGTATTAATATTCTTGATAATTTTATGCAATAATGATCTAACATGTCCTAAACAGTTCTTCTAAACAGTAACATGTATGAAACCAATAAATTACAGTTAAAAGATAAAAAAAAAAAAACTTCAACTCTCACATTCTGAGGTACCACAATCTCTCTAACCTTTGGTCCAAATCTCACATGTTCTATGCCCTATCAGTGCAACAGCTGCTCCGCAGCCAACACAGAAAGGGAAATCTCCAATCCGCTGAAAACTGGAGTAAGAACTTGGATATGTCTTGAGGTGGGGCAGAGGACAGCAATTCTGCTAAGGGTCTCTCACACTGATCCCAGAGCTCAGTTCTACAGCGTGGCAACCCTCACACTCTGGCTTACTTGTCTTTGTTTTTGTATCTGAGACCCCAGAGAACGGATATCCAAAATGTATTTGAAAATAGCCCCATTCCCCAGAGGTATTAAGAGGATTCAAGTTTCAAATACAGTTTCAAAAAACTCATCGCTGGTTTAAGAGAGGCTTTCTCTGAGTCTTTAATAAACCAATGACTTTTATTAGATCAAACAAATTGAAAGGGGGTTGTAGAGTATATCACAATATCTATTCTTATCTGGCCACAGAACTCTGAGCTTCCTAAGCCACAGACACCCCCCCCCCCCACCGCCATGGTACTCATCTGTATCTTAGCAACTTAGTATTTCATCATAGTGCTTACCTTGCTTACCTGCTTCCTGCTGAGCTATGTTTGGCATTCAAGGCATCTGATTGGCCCCCGAGAAGACATCTGTTTGGCACAGTAGTTTCCAATAAACTGATTACTCTGATCTTTCACACCAAATGGACAGTACTGGGAAAAGTTCACCCTAATTTTACAGATGGAAAAAGTGACTGGAAGGGAAATGAAGTGATCCGTCCAAGGTCACACAACTAGAAAGTAGCTGAGGGAGGATGTTCATATAAAATCTTTCCATTAGATGACATTCCACCTATGCCTCCATTAATTTTCCTGTTGTCAGGGGACCCATCTCGCATCTCTGTTTAGGTAATGACTAGCCTCACTGTGTCACAGGCCATCACAGTGAAGAATGGCATTTAAGTTGTGTTACCTATGGCTTTTATGCTCAGAACATGCGAATGGCAATTAAATAAAATCACCACCTCTTTGCATCCTACTCTGACTCCATATCAGATGAGAGGATCTTAGCTTAGTAGATTATCCTTTAGAAAAAAGTGGAATGTACAGATTAACTCTTACAGAGCACTAAGTGTCTTAGATACATATTGCACTTAAATTACCATTTGTTCAATGAAAACAGAGAAAGAGAGGAGGAGAGATTGGGAGAGGGAAGGAGAAAGAGACACACAAAATGACAAATCAGTTAAAAATAGCCTACCTCCCAACAGAATAGCCAGGGAACAATGCAGAGGAGCACACTACCAACAATGGTGTGTTAGTAATGTTCAGTACACACTGGAACATATTAACCTGACAGCATAAATGGACTGGATGGAGCAACTCAGGTACCTCATATAGTATGTCATGGTGATAAAGAGCCAACCCACAATTTTAGTTCAGTGGTTCTCAACCTTCCTAATGCTGGGACCCTTTAATACAGTGGCTTATATTGTGGTGACCCCCAGCCATAAAATTACTTTCATTCCTACTTCATAACTGTAATTTTGCTACTGTTTTAAATTATAATGCAAATATCTGTTTTCCGATGGTATTAGGTAACCCCCTGTGAAAGGGTCTTTCGCCTTCCAAAGGGGTAGCAACCCACTGGTTGAGAACTACTCAACCAGTGTTGAGTTTAGAGGCTCTTTGCTTGTGTTTAATTTTCCAATTCAATACTTATCAGCAAGGTGGCCTTGGATTAGTTATCTAACCACTATACCATAGTGTTCACACTTATTGATGGGGGGGTAAAAAATATTCCTTTTGCTTGTTTTACTTTTGTGGACTGTTGTGAGAATTATATAAACAGAGCCTGGCCCCATATCTGAAAAGTAGTTAGTGTTCAGAAATACTCAGATAAATGAAAGCCTGAAGGGTGGGCTCCAAATCGATGCTTCTGGAGACACACAGTAAGGCTTTAAAGGCTTACCCATCAGAAATTAAAGGATCCAGGTTGACATGGTTTTTCATATTCTAGCTATATCTTTTATTTTTAAGAGAAACACTCCTCAAATCTCTTGCCAGAGATTGGGGTTTACTTGTGAACTTCCCACCCTCTAATGGAATAGTTAAGACCATTAAACCCCTCCAAGGCAGGCACTTCTGTGCTGAAGAGTGTTGTGGTTACAGAAGTGTAGACATCTATTCTCATGTAAAACCAGAAACGTGTGAAAGTTCTAGCCAGACTGAGCTGGGCTCAACTTCCCCACATCTTTGGGAAGTGAGTTTTTATAAGTGCCTGTGGGAAAAGGTGAAACTCAGAAGCTTACAGATGTGCTGAGTCCTAGGGGAAGTATTCCCTGAGTCTCCCTGTGCTTGTAGTAGACTGATCCACTCCTCATGTTTTAAGTCCCCTCCCTGTGCATTTAAGAGCAGATTTCCAAGTTCCTAGCAGTTGCATTTAGAACTGGTTGAGTTCTGGCTGATAAGGTAGAAATCAAATAATTTGTCTTCCAAGGAGAGCTTTCTATCTCTGAACACGATTGTCCATATTCAGTTCCCCTTCTGTGGTGACCTTTGTTTGCATATCAAGCAGCACTACATCAAGAGGGCACTGGACGGGGCTGGAGAGATGGCTCAGTGGTTAAGAGCACTGGCTGCTCTTCCAGAGGTCATGAGTTCAATTCCCAGCAACCACATGGTGGCTCACAACCATCCATAATGGAATCGGGTGCCCTCTTCTGGCCTGCAGATGTACCTGCAGACAGAACACTGTATACATAATAAATAAATCTTAAATTAAAAAAAAAATTAAAAAAAAAAACTGCTGCAGGTTTTTTTAAAAAAAAAAAAAAAAAAAGAGGGCACTGGACCCATCACTCGGTGCTTGGAAGAGTTGCCATGGTGATCCTTTGCATCCTTATTGGGCTATAATATGCTACATAGCCTCTGCTCTTTGAAATCAGCCCTTGTTCCCAAGGTTTTGCTTGATAGGCTTTAAGACTTTGAGTATAGTTTTCAATGAGCAGGGATTTTTACCAACTGGTATTTGTTTTACGAGATAGTGTCATGAAGACAGCATTTACCCGAAGGCCAGTTTTTAGTAGTTTGGTGTCTCCAAACCAATTTAGAATTTGAAGACATTGATGGGATTCCCTTTTCAAAATATTTGTGCACATGTAAAAGTAACAGTTACATAGCTGGGCTGGGGGCTGTCTTGAACCTTGTTGAACTTCACTGCCATGACCCACAGATCTCAGATTCAAAGCCCACAAGAACTAGTGCTTGTAACCCACATAATCAACTGGTTGGGACTCATAGAGATCTGGGAGCCCACAGGGGTCTCACCTAAGTCTTCTGCCTATATGCTATGACAGACTATCGTGGTTTTCTTGTAGGAACCCTAACAGCGGGAACAGGGCCTGCCCCTGACTCTTTTGCCCACTTGTGGGACCCTTTTCCTCCCATTGGGTTGCCCGGTCCAGCCCTGATGTGATGGTGTGTGCCTGGTCTTATTATAGTTTGTTATGAAGTGTTTGTCCCTGGGAGGCTCTTTCTGAGGGAAGGTGTGGAGAGACTAGGGGGAAGGAAGGGAAGGGATGTAATATATGAAAAAAACGAAAAACAAAAACCCCCAAAACTAGCACTTGGCATCTTGGATCAAGGATGTAAGAGAGGGTAGAAGGCTGAGGGTGCTGAAGAACTTGGTGCAATCAGACTGAGAACTACCATAGATCCTACACACAGTTGCAAACATGTCAACATACTTGATTTTTATAAAGGTTCATAGCATTATAATTAATGTGGTACAAATAAGGAAAACAGGCCCACGGAAAAGAAGAACATTATTCTATACTGTGTAATTAGTAAGCATGGGAGCCTGGACTCCAAAATCTACAGTCTTAAAATGGAATATAGAATCTCAAAATCAGGACCTTTTCACACACATTGGGTAAATTGGCCAAGGCAGCACATGCCCGTTGTCCAGTACTCAGGGTGGTGAGATTTTGAGGCCAACCTGGATTACATACAAGGTGAGATGGTTGGTCAAACAAACAAACAAACAAAAAACACCAAAACTACTTACAAAAGGCAGGCTGCAATTCAAACAAATTGTCCTTTGAGATCTCAAAATATATACACTAAAGGTTTGTTTAGCTCCAAAATATCAAAATGAATGTTTTAATTAAATAATTAATAAAATATTTGAAATCTTCTAAATAAGTACATTCTCTTAGGAGCTAAGATTCTGTGTTTAGTCAAATGAAAAAACTAGTAAGAACTTGTTTCAAAGTGAAAAGAGGCTGGGTGTAGCCCTTTGGTAAAACACTTGTCTAGCATGTGTCTCCAGCATAGAAGATAAAGTGAAACAGAACAGAAACAACCAGATTTTGGGTTTGTATACGGCAACTACTTTATTACTTTCAAATGCAAACTCTTTGCATTTAGTTTGCTATTTTACAACTTTACAAACTAGGTATAAAAGACCATAAATAAATGACATAAGTTAGGTGTACCTAAAGTACTTCATGAAGGGAAGAAAAACACCTTGACAAATAAAAACAAAACAGAAAGTCTATGGCTAACTCAAAAGACTTCTCGACATTTGGAACATGTATAAACCAATAGATGTTTGGTTAATTTCTTCTTCAGAATGAACTAAATTATAATGCCTTATACATTCTAATTTTAACCACAGTCCTTGCATATTCCAACAGACTTGGAGTAATACAAAATAAACACACTCTTCAGCATTTATTAATACTTGATGTTATTTGAACAATGCCAAAGGAGTGAAAATATTGCTTCTAGAACTTTCCTTTACTGGTCAAAATGTGTCTTCAGACAAATCATTGAGGCCATAGGAGTGCATGGATTAGTACACATCCCCTTCACAGATGAATACAAGAGGTCTCAGAATGCACACAGCACTCATGTTGTGAACACAACCTTTCTTCTACTCTTTTACGCACAACAGAACATTTCATTTATAAGATTGCCAAAAATAACTCAGAGCCTGCAGACACATGGTGAAACAACTTGATTTGGTGCAGGCAACAGCTTGAAGCTGCTTAGTAGATATGAATAGAATTTAGCCTTCCAGCTGACCAGGCCAACACTTGCTCCTGGACTGGACATAGACCTAGAAGTTGGCCTCCTCCCATCTGACCTCTGGGAAAGATGGTCCATTCAGAGATTCAACCTCATTTTTTTACACATATTTTTCAGGCATCAATGCATAGGCACATCCCTTTAAAAATATATTAAGGTCCCCCCAAAAGGGGTGAATTAACTTTGTCACTCTGGCATAGTTATGAGAATACAATGCCACACACCCTGTCAGAATGCAATAAATATTTATTGGTGATTTTCTCTATTTATTCAACAATATATGGTTCGAAATCTTTTTTTCCCCATTTTTCCCTGATTTGATGTTATAGCTTATACGAATGGCCACAGTTTCTGCAACCATAACTCAGAATAAGCAAGGCAGCCACTCAGGTTAAGTAAAATGGCAGTATGCTGGCTGGAGTTTGGTATATGTATCCTGTCAATACTGAATCTTCATACACCAGAACTCAGACTCTAGAAGACGGACGCACTTTCGAGGGCAAAAGGAGTTAGCTGCATATTAATCACCGAAGAACTTTCCACACGTAATCGGGGAACCTGGAATTGCTAGAGGCCATTTCATCCCAACTACATTAACCTCAAGAGCCACTGGGATGTATGTATTTTTGTGTGACACTGGGACACAAAGTATTACTCCAGACACATCATCTCAAAGCTGACACACATATCTAAGTTCATCTCCAAAAGTATATGAATTGCATATATTTGTTCGCATTCATCAAGTTCACTTATGCAGGGAAACAAAGGCGACTTGTACTCCCTCTGGGGTCACTATACTGATTCCATTCCCTTCGCTCTCCATTGCGGAACTGGTGAATCAGATTTATATCCACACATCGCTCCACATCTGTCCAAAGCTGTAGGATTGTTTCTCAGGGTGAATGTGACAGCTACATTATTACACTTATAGATAAAGAACATGTAGCATTTCCAAGCTGACTTCCCAAGGGATAGTTTCCAGGCCTTGTACATCTTGCGACTCTTTATCTTTGAACTGGCCATAAACCAGAACTCTCCAGGCGTAGCATTCACAAGATTCACAGGCAGTTCTGAGCATGAAGCTACACGCATGCTCGAGGGCACACATGCACACACACACACACACACACACACACACACACACACACACACACTCACACCTATGTACACACATCAAAAGAGATATTCAGGTCATATTTTAGTCTAGGAAAAAAAAATATACTTATATCACTGCAATGGCACACCCTGGGTAAAATGTTACTTCAGCAATGCGTATTGTAGGCAGCTTTCGGAACTGGCTTTTTTCTGCGCGGTGGCGCCTGATCTGGCGTCCATAGTAGAACCTGTAATGTTTGGTCACTTGCTGTCACACAGGTGCAGCAGCGTGTGCATGTACAGGAGTGAAATATGGAAATAGAGATAAATGAAAGCACAAGGAGTCTGGGACCAAGGGCTCTGCAGAGCTGGTGCCTTGAGACGACACATTACTCAGTGTAGCTACAGAACAGCTGCCGAAGCTCGGCGGTGTTACTTTCCTAGGCGAGGGGGACTTGAAACATTTCTTCTGCTTTTCAGGTACAGGTGTTTTGTCATGTCCTTGCCTCAAAACTGGCAGAAGAGAAGCCAAAGAAAAACATTCAGAAGGAACCGAGGAGGGTGTGTTCTGTTTTCTTCTAAGGGCTTTGTAATCAACAGGAAGGGCTGTGAGGCTGAGATAGCAGAATCTATTCCCTGTAGAGAAAAGAGAGACAAAAAAAGTCAGCCAGTACTACTAGCCAACAGTCAAGAAATCAGTTACAAGTCACGCTTATATCAAACAGAAACAGGACACAAAACATTTTGGGTTCACAGAAAGTGACAAGGCTCAGTGCATATGGGGACCCATTACTATGTCCCATTAATTAGTACATTAAACACAGACTAGCAAGAACAACTTACTTGTCAGTACAGGGGCTGTTTTGAATTATCCAAACTATTATTATTGTTGTTATTATTTGAAACAGGGTCTCTCTATGTAACCCTGGATGGCCTTGAACTCCTAAAGATCTACCTGCCTCTGCCTCCTGAATGCTGGGATTACAGGGATGTGCTACCGCACCTGGCTATTCAAACTATTATTGAGAGAGAGAGAGAGAGAGAGAGAGAGAGAGAGAGAGAGAGAGAGAG
>CAJQZJ010013540.1:163028-235693 GCA_907164525.1 Lophiomys imhausi
GAGAGAGAGAGAGAGAGAGAGAGAGAGAGAGAGAGAGAGAGAGAGAGCGCTGGGCATAGTGGCCAAACATTTAATTCCAGCACTCAGGAGACAGAGACAGGTGGATCTCTATGAATTTGAGGCTAGCCTTGTCTATATAACAAATTTCAGGCCAGGAAAGGCTACACGGTCAGAATCTGTCTCAAAAACATAAAGTAAAAGGGAAAAAGAAAAAAAAAAAGGAAAACAGGATCTAAGATGCTTCCTTTTGATAGGCAGTAAATCCATCCAATGTAGTTTTTGAAACCTGATCGTACATGGATTTTATCAGGTATGAATGTGCTCATGTGAAGGACAGGGAAGATAGGACCTTGACTTTAACATTCCAATGTGCAACCACACCCTCTGTACAGGCAACCTTTGGACGGGAAGTTTCTCTTTCTACATTTGCCTCCTTCAGTCTGCTAACCTCCTTCTTCACTGAATATGAAAATACAAATACCTAGTATGTAAAAATATTTACAGTACTGAGTGCACGTTGTGAGGGCTTGCTGAGGTGAAGATGGATATCCAAGGCGAGAAGGAAGGGACTGTGAAAACAGACATCTACCTAGGGTCAGAGTAGGCATCCAGCCAGATCCTTTCTGATCAAGGGAGTTTATCATAAATTAGGATTGAAGCCAAGGAAGGCATGCGGTCTATGAAGGGTCTTAAGACACAAAATAATAGAAGGCAACAAGTGCTGCTCTTTTGAGTCAGTCACCGGAAGAGCAAAATCTCTACAGGTGTCCTTTAATACTCATACATACATATTTCATCCCAGCCTCCCATAAACCAAAGTGAAAGGCTTCATCTGCCTGTCCTCCGTACCTGAGCTGCCTTGACCACTAGACCACATGCAGAGAACAATTGGTGAGCCTGGGTGAGGGGAGAGAAAGCACCTGCTCCTCTTGGGAGCTTTCTGCAAGAATACTTCTCACATGCACACGCCACCATGTCCGGAAAACTGTTATTACAAAGGCATCATTATCTCTTTATTTTACAGGTGGAGGAGCTGCGTTAGGAAGCAAAGTGGGGTGAGTTTCCAGTGTCAATGTTTCGGTTGGCTTTAGATTCTACAGTTGTAGGGATGCCAGAGTCTGGCTCTGGGCCCTGTGAAGCAGTGCGGGCTTTCCTATTGTTCTCACGCTCAGTGCTAAGACTTCAGGAGGCAGTAAACACTTTTACTGCTGCTTGGGTATTATTGCAGGCACTTGAACCCTCCTTTTTTGGCCTTTCCATTGGCCTTGACTCCAACACAGGCATGTGTTAAGACTAAGACTCAGAAGGTGGCCTTTGAGTGATGTAATCCTCCATATTATTCAGTTTGCAGAGATAACTGCCAAGGAATAACAAAAGGGCTTCAACACCATAAACAATGTTTACTTGTTAGAATACCTTAGTGAAGTTGTGCTTTGAACACATTCCATGTTTTAAAAAAACATGTCAAGCCTCAAGTTGGTGACTTTAAAAAAGGAACCCTTTTAATCATTCAGCACTGGCTGCCAGGTAATTATTCTGTTTTCACTTAATGTATAATTCCACAATGGTTTCTTATTGGAATAGGGCTGCAGAGATTAAAAACAAAGTACCTGGACCAGTAAGACGGCTCAGCGGATAAGAGTGCCTGGTGCCAGGCGTCTGCCTAATGTGAGTATGATCCCTGGGACTGACATGTACACTTGTGCGTGCTGTCCTCTGACCTCCAGACACATGCCACACATGTGCATGCACACACCCACACACAAAGAATAAATAAATGAAAAATAACAAACAAACAAACAAACAAACAAAATCAGTGCGCCAAGTTTCCACAGCTTCTTTTTGCTTTTGTTTTTTTCAAGACAGGGTTTTTCGGTGTAACAAGCCCTAACTCCTTGACTGGCTTTGTAGGCCAGGCTGGCCTGGAACTCGAGATCCGCCTGCCTCTGCCTCCCTAGTGCTGGGCCTGTCTTCCACAGTTTCTTAAACAAAACTATATTTGTAAAACAAAACAGGCAAAATGAAAAAAAGCAGAACCCCACCCACATTTGTCAACTTTTAGCACGGAAAAACAAGAACCCCTAGGCTTCAGCAAAAGCAGGGCGTGGTGGCACATACCTTTAATCCCAGCACTCGGGAGGCAGAGGCAGACAGATCTCTGTGAGTTCAAGGCCAGTCTGGTCTACAAAGTGAGTCCAGGACAGCCAGGGCCACACAAAGAAACCTTGTCTTGAATAAATAAATGAACGAATAAATAAATAAATAAATAAATAAATAAATAAATAAACAAACAAACAAACAAACAAACAAATAAATAAATAAAAATACAAATTTTTAAAAAGCAGAGAGAAAACAAAAATTGTTAGAGTACTTAAAAAATTGTGTTCCTTGGGAACAGAAAAGCCTTTTATAACTAATATCGAAAGAAAAGTTTTTACTAAAATGTCATAATTTGACAGCATCAAATTTAGCATGCCTTACTCTGTAAGAAATAGCTTTCAGGAAGAAAAAAAGAGAAAACAAAAAAGAGGTCAATTAACTCAGCCAAGTTCTTGGTTAAATGATAAAACAGTAATCCTAGTGCAAGGTTAGGTTTTTTTTATATCTAGGAATGAACTATCATATACATATACCTGTTTCATGAAGAAAGTTCTAGAACTTAAAGAGGCACTGGATATTGCTAATGGAATTTTAGCAATGGAGACAAAAGTTTAGTAGGTTATCTTGTGGCAATGAGGCCATCACAGCTATTCCCAGTCTCTTACCACTGACATCTTGATGAATCCTCTGAGGCCAACTGGTCTGGTAAGGGTTACTGGGATAAGTTAGATAAATGCTTCCTTATTTAAGTGACTCCCCCAAAAGTTGGGGTGTACAATTCAGTAGTCAGGAAGGCTCCTCCTAACACTCCACCTGACTTCTAGATACTAACAAGTCTGGCTTCAGTGAACAGCCCCAAAGGGAAAGAGACCCTTCTTGAGGGAAACACAGACAATAGGGAGCAGAGGCTCTGTCCCCATGACCCTGCCCTCACTTCAAGTGATTTTCCTTATTTCTTGACGAACAACAGGGGAACCGTACCTGTTTTGGTGTCTTCTACTATCAAAAGAGAACTGAAATCTCACACAACCCAGCCCCTGACATGATGCTTTTCGGTGTTTCAAAAGGAATCAAGTTGAGAGGGGGTTGGGTGAGAGGGAGAGAGAGAGGTTTACCAGAAAGACATTGCTCATTAATTTCAACTTACCTTGTAAATTTGGGAGCTGCCTCTTTAAAGGGGGGTGTGTGTGAAAATTCCCCATTCAGGATTGTCACAGCCCACTATCCATAAGGTAGTTACGATAAGTTTGTAGCATTCCCAAATAAGACTTTATATGGCACAGCCTCAGGCCCAAAAGAGACCTCATTTGTCCTGTTAGGGTAATAGAGCTTGGGAGTCCATTTTTCTTTTCTTTCTTGCCCCCTATGTCATAAATATCCACCAGGTGTCCTGGGCATTGAAGAGACAGCATGGATGGGCCACTGGGCTTTCACCTGGATTTTATTCTGTGGTATAAACCAAGCCCTGACAGCCACCATTGAGTCCTTTAACAATGCTCCTGGGCACAGTGGTCTTCGTTCCAGTGAGTAGTGATGACTGTAGTTGATACCACAGACGAAATCCTTCCGTTGAAATTCCGAACAGAGAAAGGATTAGGGTGACATTAAAAAGCTGGGTATCTGATGGGAAATACAGCATCAAAACTCGGAGGCGGAGTTTTATTTATATAAGTACATGTATTTTACACACCAGCAATGGAGAGAGTACTTCTTCTGAGAAATTACTGGCTCCGGTTTAATTCTGGTGATCAAGATCATTCATATAAGCCACACGGTTTCAGCAATCTCTTACACCAAGCAATGCTGCAGATATTTCTGTTGGTTTCTTTTTTTTGTTTATTTGTTTTGTTTTGTTTTTCTTTTAATTTCAGAGGGCGAAGACGAAGTAAAAAAAGTGCAGTTCTTCAATTAAAGTGCGTGGATGAGGTAAACTATTCAAGAGGTTTGAGTCTATTCAGTACTGGCTCAGACAGGAACCATCCTGCCATGCATCTGCTGCATTTGGGTTCGCATTGCCTGGACGTTGTTCAAAATCTTATTCTGGTGCGTGATTGCAGTGATGCCAATTCTTGCCAGGTCACTGCAGGTGGGACCAAGAGAGAGGGACAGAAAGTCATGGGGGGTGCGGAGAACCTCCTCCTCAAGGGTTCATGCAGACACACATTTGAATCAGCCACAATTAATACAGTACAAGGCAGGTGTATAAATGTTTCATTAAGCAATCTAATACAGGTACTATAGAGGTTGTGTAAAATTATATTCAATGAAAATGAGAGACATTCCAGATTTCTTTCTTTTCTTTTTTGTTTTTGTTTTTTTGAGACAGGGTTTCTCTGGGTAACAGTGCCCTGGCTGTCCTGGACTCACTTTGTAGACTAGGCTGGCCTCAAACTCACAGAGATTCACCTGCCTCTACCTCCCAAGTGCCAGGATTAAAAAGGCATGCACCATCACACCTGGCCTTCTTCAATCTTTTTCTTTCTTTCTTTCTTTCTTTCTTTCTTTCTTTCTTTCTTTCTTTCTTCCTTCCTTCCTTTCTTTCTTCCTTCCTTTCTTTCTCTTTCCTTCCTTCCTTCCTTCCTTCCTTCCTTCCTTCCTTCCTTCCTTCCTTTCTTCTTTCTTTCTTTATTTAATGAGTAGGGAATGATTATGAAGCTCAAAGCAAAACAGGAAAATACTATGAAATCTAGATTTACCCTTTGGTGTTACCTCGCTGAGTACTTACTCCTGGTTCATGTGAACCACAGCTTCTAGCGTGGTGTACCCGGCAGCTGTGAAATTATCCTTATACCGGTCCATTTTGATAGCCTGCAGCCAGTCGCCCACTGATACTACAGCAGAGAATTCAGGGGAGCTGGGATCCAACAAGGCTGTGTTTGGTCTGAAAGTAGAATGAGAATGTGTAAAGCAGATAGAAGTCAGATTGCATAGCACAGGATAGGGAAACAAAGAGCCAAACATAGATTTATGTAGAATAACTGTGAAAATTAACATGTGCTTTCCCCCATCCCACCCTTCCTCACAGCCCTCATTTTAGATGGAACACTGAGGGCATTTAATCTCATAATGGCTCTTTGACCATCCTAACTTGGTAGAGAATGGAGTAACCCTTGTGACTCAAACTTGTCCAGAATTCAAAGAAAAGAACCCATTTCCCATCAGGACAAAATACCACAGACATACATTAGTTCAGCAACTATGGAAAGCTCAGCGAAACATGAGGGAGGAAAATTGGGAGCTCGGAAGCTGCCAGGGTTGACAGGAGCTCAGAGAGCAGTGACTTTAAGTCCAGCATGCTCTCAACTAGGTCTGCAGACTCGCTCAGTGAATTTCCTCAAATCCAAGGCAGCAGGAGTTAATCCTCTCTTTAATCAATCCTTGCCTGACCAACAAAAGTGCCAAGAATAGCAGAAAGAATGGCACTTTGATTGCTCTTTGGACTAGGGTACATGCTCCTCAGAGTCCTCTACCAATGATCATTCCAATAAAGTCAAAGCACTTATTAGCGTAGTTATCAATTTGTCATTATCAAGCAAGGGGTTTACCATCAGAACCATAGCCAATACAGACTTTACTCATGATGGAGATACACAAGGAATCTCCCATCCATGAAAGTCTTTAAGAGATTTATAGTTGCCAGGCGTGGTGACACGCGCCTTTAATCCCAGCACTCGGGAGGCAGAGGTAGGTGGATCTCTGTGAGTTCAAGGCCAGCCTGGTCTACAAAATAAGTCCAGGTTTGTCTTTCTAACTAATGACCACAGGTTAGACCTTCAGAGAGGCATTTTATAGCCCCTCTGTTGTAATTTCCTGAATAGAAACACAGTTTTCCTAAACTTCTGGTTTTCCCTGAAAGCCACAGAAAGTCTGTGTCTGATTTTAACATTTTTGCCTGAAACTATGCTTGTGCAGAGACATTTAAGTTGGCATAATGTCCTTGATTAGGACAAGACAATTTTTTTTCATATAAACAAAACAGAAGGAAGTTATTGTAATGCCTAGATTTGTTTTTTATACAGAATTAATCCAATCATTGAAAAGCTTCCATTTTTACCTAAATTATTTTGATTTGCATTATCTCCCTCTTACATAAATATTTTAACAAAAACTCATTTTAAGCCAAATAATTTTGTGTTCAAATAACTTGCCTCTCTGACCTTCTTTTGTATGTTATTTCAATTGTCTAATTTTCCTGAGCAAAATTTAGCATCTGTTTACAGTAAAAATAATCAAGGTTGAAGTCTCCTAATTTTGAGTTAATAACATTGCCATGTAGAATTTTATATTTGCCATTGAGTGTGGGATGTAGAGTCACAACATTTGTTGTCAAACAGACCAAATCGTTTGTATTTATTTGGAATTTCAGGCTAAGCTCAGGAACAGGGTTCTAAGTGCCTGACAAGGTTGGAATAACTCAGGGTGAAAATATCCCTGCTTGGTGTCAATTAGTCATCGCCATTCTTGTTCTGTAGTTTTCGTTCTCTTTGTAGAACACCACACTTGCCTAATTTTGTGCTGAATCGTGTCCTGTATTCCATTATAGCCTATTATCAGCAATAGTGACAAGCATTATTTAAGTACTATTATCAAGAAAAAGTTCAGAACCGAGAAAAGTATATGCTGTAACTCAGTCTGCTGTAGGCTTTGGGGCAAAACAGAAGTTATGTGGTATTAATGGCTGAAGAGCTCTTAACATCTTTCTAAATGCTAAGAAAAGTACCAAATACTAAAAAAATTAGCCTTAAACAAATAGCCCCTCCCCCCCTCCACCTAAGAAAAAAGAACACAGCTGAAATTAAAAGTAGGGAAGATTCACCCTGGGAATTGAAGAAACTTGCTAGACCTGGAAAGAAAGGAGGCTTAGGAGTCATTTTAACCTTTCCAAAAACAGAACAAAAAACCAACCAAAAAAAAAAAGCCCCCACATGATAGAAGATGTCTTTCTTCAGTTAATAAAGTTACACATGGTCCCAGGCTAAGTAAGATGTGAATTTCTGTCACATGTTTAGTGTTATTTCACGAGCTTAACGATCATCCTTTTTGTCCCATGGCCAATGGGAGGGATTTAGAAGCATAGAGAACAGAAGGTTTCTCTGCTATCTACTCCACAGCCTCTTTTTCTTGTGTTGTGATAGCAAATATATTCCCTTTCCTCCAGGATATTAAGGCTGTTTTGAAAAGAACTTCAGAGGGTCTGCAAAAACTGGAAGGCCTTGGATATCTTAACAATGGGAGGGAATGTTCTAGTTTTAAGTCAGGGACACAACAGGAGAGACCTTTTAGAAGCTCAGATTTGGAGCCCAGTGGACGCCTCACCTGATGCAGGCCTGAGTCTTATCATTTTTTTTTTTTTTTTACTTCTTAACAGTCTAACTGATAGGCCTTTCTACCCAGATCTACTACACCAGATGAGCCTGAGGTCTAGGTGTCCTGAATCTGTTGAAAGTAAAGCCGGTTCTCTAAAGAAAACTTCCTCCTGAACAATGGCCCTGGGACCTTTATGTCTTTGAAAGACCAAATGGCTTCTTCAGGCTCAGAGTAATTGAAGAAGCCACCCACCCAGGTTGCAGGGCTTGGAGACGGCCTGTGACTTTGCAAAGGCGGGAATTAGGATGCACCGCACTCGCCTGTCACATATGATGTTGTCCCTCATACTTCACTATTAGTAAGTATGGCAAACCTGGAACTCTCCGGCCCTGTCCTCTTCAGGCTGTTGGGATTGCGGATGAGTTTGTCCAACATGTTGACAATCTGCCCAAATTTAGGCCTGTCACTTCTCTCTTTCTGCCAGCAGTCCAGCATTAACTGATGGAGGGCAATGGGGCAGTCCATTGGTGGGGGTAGCCGGTAGCCTTCCTCGATGGCTTTAATCACCTGGAGAAGATAACAGAAGGACATAGTAAGCCGCCAGCAGCTGAAGCATGGGCACAGCTCCAACTCCCTTACAGAAGCCCAAACTAGGTATTGCTGGCAACGGGGGAAGAAAAGCCAGCTGTTAAATGGAAGTGGTGCCAATCTGAAACTCGAACTAAAGATGCATTGATATTCCAAAGTGGTTAGAACCCAATTAGATCACAGCATGGTGTCAGAGCTTCGCAGAGCTTCGGTGACAGCCCTCCGCCATCACAGGGTCCTGTCTACACCCTGCTATCCAGCATCAGCACACCTACATGCTACCTGGTGCCAGGCACCCTTCAGGAAGTAATTCCAAACTGTGAGTCCCTAAGGCATCATTTCAGCCCTGTGTCCCCTCACCCAGGGGCTACTATGTCAGCATCTGTGCCCACCTCCAAATACCAAGCCATTTTTTCTTTAGGAGATCTACACCTTTATACATCAACTCAGTCTCTACAGTCTGCTGCTGATTAACTCCATTCAAAGTGTTAATAAGTCAATTCTTAAAAAAAATGTATTTTAATACGTTCATATTATAAGGGGTGTCCTTACAGACAGAAGGAAGTTTCTGTAGTAGGTATCTATTTTCTTATTGCTCAAGGTGGTTCAGAGTGCTTTGTCTCCTTGGTTAACTAGATAAATGAATCACTCTAATGTGTCCTAACGTGTCTTCTCAGGCAGCCCATTGGTTTTCTTTCATTTTTCTTTTTCTCTGTCCCTTTTGTTCTCTGAGACAGCATCTAACAACATAGTTCAGTTGGCTAGCTTCCCACTCTCCATCCTCCTGCCTCAGCTACCATGCTTGACTCATACTACTCTCTCATTGGCTTTCCCCCTTCCAATCCCCTCCCCATTAAGAGATGAATCCTGTATCGGTGACCTGGTGGACTCCTGCCAAGTTCAAAGAGGGGGGAACTACTTCACACTGTTTTTTCCTCGAAAACCTTGTTCATGAGCAGCCTCAGATATTGGAAGCAGTTTTGTTTGATACTTTAAGCCTTTTATTTGTTGTTGTTTTTTTCCCTTTGCCCCTATCCAAATGATTCCTGCCAAAAAGATAAAGTACTGCAGCCATCCCATAACCACATTGGATTTATCCCACAAGGGGCTATTGACTGCTTGAGAAACTTCGCCTGTGGCAGAAAATAGTGGATCAATTCGAGTGGATCTAGATTCTAGGCACAAAACTGACTGTTATCTTTTTAACCAGCACACTGCCTCAACCTAGCCATCACCTTTTGATGGACGACCACCTCCCAAGTATTTTTCAATATCTTCTTGCATCAGAATTGTCTGTTTCTCCTTCTAAAGTGGGAGTGTCTACTCTTCCTTGTGTAACTTCGTTGTGTTTCATTTTGACAAGCACACTAGTTCAGTTTGAGACTGTTACTCCTTTTTTTATCTTTTCAAGTACACGGCATTGACTTTGGAGTCCACGGAAGGATTCTCCATTGGTGTGAATGCAAATAGCACTGGGCTGGTCCCTGGAGAACTCAAACTGATGAATTCTCTCTCCCAGGCTCCCTACCCATGACCAACTGGAAAGATGACTTTTAGGATAAAAAAAAAAAAAAAAAGCATGTTTTAGCGGTGGTGGCACATGCCTTTAATCCCAGCACCCAGGAAGCAGAGGGCTCTCTCTCTCTCTGAGGGACTGAATTCAAACATGGCTGAAAGGGATTGCTTGAAGATATCTACAAACTATAATCCCTTCAAACAATGGACTCAGCATTTACCTCCAGCCTTTTTCCATCTTGTAGTGGCCTTGGCCTATCACTCACGCTGGCTGTTACTGTTCATTCTGTCCACTATGAATCTTCTCTTATCAATGGCTGATGACGCAGGGTCAGTACTCTTTTTTAAACTGACCAGGCACAGTGGAGGAATCCCCCGCCCCACTGAGATAGGGACTTCCCTCATTGCTCTGACCACGCATCTGCTCATAGGAACCTGCGTTCTAGCTGAGTGCATGTGGGCTTTTCACTGTGAGAGTTTTGTAATTTCCTGTTGTGTTAGGTGGATGAGGAAGGCAAACAGGCATCAGTTCACATCAGAGTCACGTTTTAAAAGGAAAGCTTTCTGAAATATGATTTTAAGTGCTCAGCTAGCTCAGTTTATGGCACTCAGAGCATGACATTCTCAAAGCAACATTTTAATTGGTAACTTAAATACCATATTGTAAACATTCCTCTACAATGTCCTAGCATGAGAAAATACTAGTCACCTGTGAAAGGTATGGGGGTGGGGTCACCTCATTTCTAATCCTAAAAATTTTCCAGAATTAACTAAAACATGTTCTAGGAAATTCCTGATCTGGGACTTACTGTGTTTTGCATTTGCTTTCTCCTTCCTCACTGGAGATGTCTGTAATTAAATTCTATTAGCCTGGAATCGTATTAGTGTCATTATTGAATGCGTCCCTGAAATTGCATGCGTCGTAGATACTCCCTCACGAGCTAGTCCAGATGGTACGTTTAGAGGGATGTGCATAATTTACAAAGGGTCATTTAGTGAAGCTTTATTTAAGAGTCCTTGAGGGCCAAGGTCTAATTACAACTGTGCCAGCTTTAAAACATTTACTAGGTTTCCTTCAGCCAAACTTTTTGTTAGTTCTGCCACATGTGAAATTTGTTTCCTCACGATTTTTGCATTGCTTATCGATAAATCCACAGTTCTAGTTCTTCCTCTACACTAAACCATGGAAACACTTTAATTTTGACCCTGAAATCAAATCACTTTTGGTAATAATGTGGAAGGAGGTTACTAGGTACATTTACTTATATAAAGAACATCGACTTGAGTGTCTTATTTCAAACCCAATGCTTACATAATCATACAATAACACAGAACTTCTTGAAGCTCGGGGTAAAAACTCACATCTTGATTGGACATATCCCAGTACGGTCTCTCTCCATACGACATCACTTCCCACATAACGATTCCATAGCTCCATACGTCACTGGCTGATGTAAATTTACGATAGGCAATTGCTTCTGGCGCAGTCCACCGGATAGGAATCTTGCCGCCCTGTGAACATGCCAGCTATCAGTTATTTCCTAACTTTCCCGCAGATGTGCCAGCCACTTTTGTTTCTGAATTCAGTGAGTACTTGACAAGCAAGACAACAGCATTCCTGAGGTCACTGTCAGTAATAACACACTTGTTTATTCGCGCCAAAGTCGTCCGGGTTGAGGCAGTTCTCATGTGTGTTCGTTAACCACAGGGAAGTGAATGAGTAATTTGTCTAATTATTGTCTGAGTGCTGCTTAGGGCAATATTATAGAGAGGAAATCTCAGGCTTTACATAAATCCATACGTAATTTGGGATATACCAAAGGATATGTAGCTTACGTTTGCTTTGCCTTCTTACTGCTTTTCTCTCACTCAGACTAGCAAAGGCAGTGCTTAACAGTTGGTCAGAAACAATGAACAAAGGGAGGCAAAAATGGACATTTCTATCCACCACACTGTCTTCCTAGTTTTATGCAGCATTTCAAACATAATAATAGGCTCTTGGATAAGGTTAGTATGTTTTCATGAAAGAAAGACTATTATTTAATTAAATTATTTTTAAAAATTTAAATGATGAAAAGAATAAATTAACATTCACCAGAAAAGAAGAAATGTATTCCAAAAACAAAACTAAACTACACCAAACACCCTCAAATGTCCTTTGCTTGATCACTCTTAGGTGTTCAGACCCACATGCGGTTCCATCAGCCATCATTTAGGATTGCCTTATAAATTGCCAGGGATTTCTTTTTTGTTCTGTGGTTCACTGTGAAAACTCAGTGTATTGTGTTCGCATACCTTAGGAGCTGATGGACACACACACTTTCCTTAGCTATTTCGCTGAGGCATTTATCTATGTACATGTATCCTTCTAGAAGCCTCTATAACTTTTCTTCTCCTTCAGTATTGAATATGACAATCAAATATCTCCTGAGCTCACCAAAGATACTCTCAGAAGTTAGAAGAGGATCTGTGTGAGTATCGGAACAACTTAAGGACTTTTTTGAGTGTCAGGCTAAGAGAGCACACATTCTGACCCTGCCCTAAGCATTCCCAACCATGCCCTCATTTCTGTTTATCTATCCAGACTAAAACAAAAGCCATTAGATATTGGGAAATGCTCTATAAATTCTGTACATAGGTTCTCAAATTCACTAGCCAACAAGTAGAAATATTGCTTTGGATTATTTAGAGTAAGAACTCTTGCTCCACCGTCCTCCCCAAGAATGGAAAAGAACAAGTAGAAATGTTCAGATAGGAAAAGGAGTACAGAATAAAAAAAAAATCAGAAAATCAGGAGAACTTTACATTACATGGATATAGATTTGGAATACAGTATATATATATATATATATATATATATATGTATATATATATATGTATGTATATATATGCATACATATACAATAAGTCATCCAACCTCCTGATTTTCATAATAATGTATCATTTGTTGAATAAATTGCCCTTGATAGTGGGTTCTGATTTGGCTCGATTTTAAAGACACCCTCTCATTGTTCATGAACACTTTACTTTGCCCAAGAAAATTTAGAGGAAGAGAATTCATCTTGCTTGCAATTTGTGGCTCTATAAAATGGTTACCCATTAGAGTTGCCTTCAAATTTTCTTTTTCCCCCTTAAGCATGGCTTAAAAATGAATACAAAAATATATAGAGGGTAAGTAAACTTGAAGGAAAAGAAAAACACTTAGAAGAGTTCCAATGTCAACATGTCTAGAGAAGACCAGTTTCATCCGAGTGGATGCAATGCCAGAGACAGCAAGTGAACGGTCCTTACTCTGGTAGTATAGGCTGCTTCAGGATCATCTTCAAGCACCCTGGACATGCCAAAATCAGACACCTTGCAGACTAAGTTGCTGTTGACCAGGATGTTCCTAGCAGCCAGGTCTCGATGCACATAGCTCATATCAGATAAATACTTCATCCCAGCACCAATGCCACGGAGCATGCCCACCAGTTGAATGACTGTAAATCGGCCATCATTCTTCTGCATAGGAAGAGAGTGGGAACAACTCCATTAGCGTCAGGCCAAATCAATTATCAGCAGGCGTTTATTACTGGGTTCTTTTTGACTATCTGTATCCGGCATGCAATGAAACTCGGGATTATTTCCGGGCCTTTCTGAGCAAAGTCACTAATTCACGAGCAGAGTGTACTCAACGAGCTGGGTTGGCTTCCTGTGATAGATGGAAATTGTCCAAGTGTAATGAATCTATGGCCCAAAGAGCTACATGGTGTGAGAATAAATCAAACACTACCCTCACTGCCCATGGATTATTCAATAGCCTTAAGAATCACATCACATTCCATTTCTCCTCTTCCTGAAGCCTACTGAAAAAAAATCCCCATATGCAATTGAACAGGATGTATACAAGGAATCTGTTAGTTACTGGACACTAGTATTCCTTGGTTCAACAGAAAGTAGACACGTACCCTGAGGAATGCGTCCAAGGAGCCGTTCTCCATGTACTCCGTTATAATCATTACTGGTTTACCTAGAGTTTCCAGAAGAAAAACAAAAGCCTGTGATGAGCAGTGGAGTTAATGAGACAAAAATGGGCTGCGCAAAATTTTACTGCCAAGACACCTGTCTTGTGCGATCTAATTTAATTAAAACAAGCCAAGCTTATGCCTCAGCTGTGGGAAGCTAGGAATGAAATATTCAAAGGACAAGTAGGCTTGAATTCCATCTGGAAGGTTAACCCTTCGGAGGGCTTGTTGACAGGGTCCTTAACAAAAATGGCCTCTGGTACCCAGGGATCACATGAATGGATAATTGCTCTCTTAAACAACAGGGGAAAATGATAAATGGGCAGGCCTGTTGAAATGCCAGGGGGAAGAAAATCTTTAGAATAATTCATTGATTTTTATCCCCAGAAGAGCCACTTGTGTGATGCTGAAGTCTGTGGACAGAGAGAACTTCTTCTTTAGTTAGAAAAACTCAAGTTTCGTAGGGCTCTAGTGAACACTGAATACCTCATTATTCATATAACCTGAAATGCACACTACAGAGAACTCCACCTCTTCTCTTCCTCCTGTCCTGGGCTCTGTCCCTTCTTATCTAACACATCTGTTCTATTTGCTTCCTTTAATAACTTATCTTAAGAAATGAATTTTTTGAAAAATTGTTTTGACTTTTCTAAAGATTGTTCTTTTTGAGTACTCAAAAATTGTTTTTTTTGAGTACTCAAAAATTGTTTTTTTTTGAGTACTCAAAAATTTTTGAATACTCAAAAATTGTTTTTTTTTTTTCTAAAGAGAAGGGATAAACATAAAGTTGGTAGGGTAGGGAGGGAAGGAGGATCTGGGAGGACTTAGGGAAGGAGAAGGAATAGGGTCAAAATATACTGCATACATTTTTTGATAAAAAAAAAAATCTCCAAATAATTTCATCTGAGACAGGAGCTTGCATTCAGTGTTGGAGCAAAATGGTTGGAAGGAAAGTCTGGGGGGACTTGGGGAAAATCAACCTTTTCGTTTTACGTTAGTTCTCCTGGGGACCTTATGAAACAACCTTGCTTTAATTTCTTCCAGGCAATGAATTAGGGCCTGAAATTCTTTTCAAAGGTTACTATTTTGGAGGGGTGGGGGTGGGGTACAGGGGGCAGCATGCTTCAGCAAATATTATAACCCTGTTATTTTTTTCTACTAAAAGAAAGTGTGGAGACAGTACGGAGCAACAGATCCCCTTTGATGCAAATAAAACCTGAACTGATGAAAGTATTTATTTATGTCCTTGCTGACTGGACTTAGTGATTTAGTCAGAAAATAGGCTGGTGATATCTCACTGCAGAAAAGCACCCCTTATTCTAAATAAGTATATTCTCAATCCAACGTCAGAATCCTGGTGTAGATAGAAGGACGCTCAGAACTCTGGTCTTGCTGAGAGGGGTTCTCAGGAGACACTTCCTTGCCTTGCTCAGCCCAAGAGGGAAGTGCCTCTGCTTCAGCACATTTTCCCTCTACAAATCCTAAATCACCTGGGTGAGTTTAATCATCCTGCCTCAATCAAAAGATACTTTTGTAACTAATGAGGAAAAGTCGGCTCTCCCAGCCAAGCAACTAACACCTAATTCCATTTCACCAGTTCCCTCCGGAGTTCTCTGGAGAAGATCCCACAGAGAGGAGTGGGGAAGAATTTATGGTTCTCCCCCCAATCTAGATATTTTCTCAGGGAACTGGTTGGTTATGAAACTGCACTCTTTGATTGGAGCCTTTCGTCCTCACACCTACCGGGCCTGATTCTTCCCATCACCTACTCAAGTTTCCTGTATTCTGTTGTCTGGTTATTAAAAATATCCATCTGTCAGAATCTTGACCATCTCTACAAGGGAAGAATTCCTTCTTTCACATTAGGGATTATAAATCGAGCAGAGGTGGGCTCAAAGATGGAGACAGCTGCCTCCCTACAAGAGGCAGGGACTGGAAGGGGAGAGGACAGAAAGGGAGGGGACCCCAACAACTTCTCTGGTGGAACTTTTTAAATCATTTTAATTCAGTGACAACTGCATTATGCAAATGAGCCCAGTCGTTTGTAACAGTTACAGCTGTAATAGCTATGGGTTTTTAAAGGCGCTGTGGGACTTTAACACAAAGATCCCCTGTTTCTTCTCTCTTCCCCAGAGGTGTTAGGAAAATCACTGTCTGAGGCAGGAAAAACACCCTAGTTGAACAGAGTCTCCTTTCTAGAAAAGGGACCTGCAGAAGTATTTAAAGGGAATGTTATCTTTTAATTAAAGTAGTGAGGGGATTGGGCAGCTTCGAAGGCCATAGGCAACAGAAAAATATCCTGTCTGTAAAACCAATCTTACAAAGCAAATAGAACTATTCTATGCTAATTATAGCCTTCACCTGAGGTAGAAAATTATATGTCCTTAGCATCAAATTTCCTTTTTTGAAGAATACTCAATGTGAGGAGAGATGTATTCCTTCAGACATAATAACACTCACTAACACTTAAAGAGGGGTGTGTGTTTAATTTGCCATTGTGCAAACCACTCTAAATATTTTACTTCCTCCCCCAAATAACCGTGCAAGGCAAGTTTTAGTTATCTCTGCTTTTATAGATGGGAAGAGTGAGAAGAAAGACTGGCCAACCCACCAGAGCCACTGCCAGCTTCTGATTGGGCCTATACTTTATCATCAGGTCAGCTGTTGTCAAAAATGGATCCAGGACCCATAACCCTGGCACCATCATCACTGAGCGAGTCCATTAGGAATGAAAACTCAGGTGGTTCTCCCTCACTCCCCACCCCCAAACCCACCACCCATGCAAACTACTTTAGGAGGCACAGGAAACTGTCCTAGAAAATAAAAGAACATATCCAGTTACATCCATTTATTTACTGTCACAGGGTGGGAGCATGTATACCACAGGGAACTTGTCCTAAGGTCAGAGGACAGTATTCAGGAGCTAAGTTCTCTCCTTCCAGCCATGTGGGATTCCTGAGGATTCAGGCCATCAGGGTTGGCAGCAAGCACATTTACGTGCTGAGCCATCTTGCTGGTCCCTAAACATCAATACTAGAAGAATCCAATGCTGGCTTAAATTTGAGGTACCTGCTTGCTTCCTTTTCTTTCTTTCTTTCTTTCTTTCTTTCTTTCTTTCTTTCTTTCTCTCTCTCTCTCTCTCTCTCTCTCTCTATCTATCTTTCTAGGTAAGCTTTTGGTTTCTTCTTCCTAAAGATTGCATACTTTTAGCTTACTCCAAGGGTAACCCACTCCTCCTCCCTCCCTATGTCTCACCCACTGAAGCAACCATCTGGACACTCACCACTTGTTGATTGACAAGTTTTTCCCAGACAGCTTAAATCAAGTAAGAGAGGTCTTGGCCTCACTGAAGACAGAGCCCCAGGCTTACAAGGTCCTTGACTTGTACTAACTATAGTCAGGTACCGGGGGTTCCTGGAACAGAGCCACCTTAAACACACCCTGCTTCAGTGCCCTATCCATGTGGCACTTTATAAGTCAGTCTTAGCCAGCCTTACAGATGTACACAGGGTTTGCCTCACAAAACGCATCTGTTGAGCTGTGTTGTATTTTAACTGAAGCGTGGTTCACAAGCTCAGTGAATGCTAATGGACTAAAAAAGAAGGTTCAACCAGGTGTTACTGTAAATAGGTGCTGAATGGCAACAGCCATAAATCAGGCATAGCAGACAGGCGAATCCCCCAATAAAATAAAGATTCCCGAGTTTCGCTCCCTGCATCTGGAACCCAAGCTTCCACTACAAGGTGTGGTGGGCTTTTGTTTTGCTTTGTATAAAATTCATTTCGTTTACCATCTGTTTATGCATACACCGTGACAATCAGTTTGGTCTAGCAAAGATTTGAAAGACGGTGTGCTGTACCCAAAACTCTGCAATATTAATTTCCCCCAAATCTCACACAAGCTGCCTTGGAGACAGAGCATCAGCTGCAGCCATAGACCCATTTAGAGTTGACTGAAAGATTAATGACTTGTCCTGCACTGATTTCCTCTTATTAGTAATCAGCAAGCCTGTCCCATCTGTCATTTCCCTACAAAGAAAATGTGTGTTTAATCTCCCTGTAACTCTCAACTTAGCTTCATAGAGGGGAATGACCCACGTACATTTGGTGACAACGCCTTCCAGGTGGATTATGTTTGGGTGGTCGAACTGTCCCATGATGCTGGCCTCGCTCAGGAAGTCTCTCCTCTGCTTGTCAGTATAACCAGCTTTCAGAGTCTTGATGGCCACACAGATTTCTCTTTTGCCAGGTACCTTGAGACGCCCACTGCAGACTTCTCCAAATTCGCCTGTGAGAGAAGAATCCAAGATGCACCGGAAATGCATTCAAGATAAAATAACCTTCACTGTGTGCTTATTATATGATAGGTGCCTAGCTAGTAAACCCCAATAGTGGGCTTCATTTAGCCCACCCCTAAGCTTTGTAGTAGAGGCGCCACCGTTTTACCACAGGAAACTCAAGCTTAAGGTAAGCCTCACCAAAGTTTTCCAGCTAGAAAGACTCAGAACATTCTGAATCCGATCAGTCTGGCTACAGACCTGTGTTCACTTATTTTATCCCCATACTCACTTTCCTGAAAATAAAATACACATTTGTACCAAAGTTGCTTGCAGAACATCACGCTTATGCAAGGAAATCTCAGTGCATAATATTTACATATGCAGATGTACATGCAATACACTCATATATATGAATGTAACTGTGTAATTTATATACACATTGAACATTTACAAAGGCAGCTGACTTATTGGACAGATATTCAGACACTTACCAACTCCTATGACTTTTTCAATTTTAATGCAGGATGCATCGATTTCTTTGGCAAATTCTCGAACTGCCTGGTTGGGGTCTTCGTATGTAAAAGGATCCACATAAGTTCTAACACCTAAGTAATAAACATGGGATAAAGTGACTAGACATATCCCAGGATACATGCATAAACCTAGACATATCCCAGGATACATGCATAAACCTAGACATATCCCAGGATACATGCATAAACCTAAAGGGTTGAGGTCTTAAAAAAAAAAAAAAAGCCCTTCACATAGGAAAAGCTGGGTTAACTATATGGTTGTGAACATATGAAAATGTTTAAATTCTGGCTCTGCTTTTCATTAGTGGGTAAACAAAGAGTTTGCTAGCTGCTTAAGACTCCATAGCTCTACTGACTTCCTGGAATGTACTCACACTTCAAGGATAAGAGTTGAAAAACAACTTGTCCCTGGAGGAAAAGTGAATCTCTTATCAGAAAATTTGGAAGGAGTTGGCTGAATACTTTCTCCCAACCAGTGGCTCCCAGGTCCACTGTCCTAAAGCTGAAGTCATGCCTGTCATTTCTAATACTGTCTCACATCTCTCCCATAGCTAGACCAAGTAAGTCCATGACCAATAATGAACAGACTTGGACTAAACCTAGATTACTATACATAGGAGGAAATCTGGCCACTGGTTGATTTGAAAACACAGACTCTAAGTTGGACCTCCACTTGCATTCTGTTTGGGAGAGAAGGTTCAGCTGGAGGTAACACTGTAGTCTAGTTCAATGTTGTAGATACTATGAGTACAATTCAGCCCATGTGTGACACTCCCAGAGCTCACAAACTGAACTATGAGGTAGCTGGTGACATGCAGTAATTATGGACAGCTTTCTACTGCCATTGGCACTGGGGACTTGAATAGATAGAATACCAGCTGACCAAATCCCTGTGATTGTCCGAACTTGTCCATCTTTTTCTTCTTCTCTTGTATAGTCATTATGAATAACTGAATAGGTTGGAGTTGCTTTCACATGACACTATCTTGTCGTCTCAGAAAGTACTGTACAAACTACTGCTGGGTCATCTGGCTTCTTTTAAGTGTTTTCAACTACTTCAGTCAACTTCTTTGAACTTACTCTTTGAGCCTATTTGTAACATCAGCATCTAGAATCCACTAACACATTCTTGATGACTGTCACATCAGCAACACTTGTTCCTCCCATTACATAACTTACTCTTTTACTACTCCCAGCCCCTCAATTCTTCACATAGGAGAATAAAATGATGACCCATTCATTATAGCTTGCCTCACAGTTACAAAAATGAGCTAGTGAGAGGGATACCTTTCCAGAGCAGAAGATAACAGACTAAAGAACCTCCTGCCTTTAACCTCACTTTACACAGCATTGAATCACCAATTGCACCCTGACATCCTTGAAGAATGTTATTTGGGTAAGAAATCTATAAACATTAGTAGGCACATTAGCCAACATTTCTAAGTTAGACAACTCAAAGCATGCTCTAAAAAATGAAATCACTTTTGAAAGTGATTTTTTTTTAATGTTTATTCACTACTTCAAGCCACATCTCCATCAACTTTTAATACCTTGATTCAAATGTTTCTCTTCATCTGCTTCTTGTTTCGCTTTGCTGTACTTACCCCGCCTATTAAAAAAATTTAAAAAGAAGAAAGAAAGAAAATGATCTCCAACACACACACAAAAAAAACCTATAACAAAAAACAAAACTGTAAGAAAATTATTCCCTGGCCACAACACAAGTCAGGTGGATAGGCAATGTACACTTCCCACATAGGAAAACTGAGGCTTAGGAGACGTAAAATATTAGAAAACACTGTTACCTTATGTTGAGTCAGGGTTACAAGCTTAAGGCACCAGAGCTCAGAACCTCTGATTGGTTATTTTTTTCCACATGACTCTATTCGCTTGTTTGTTTGTTTATGCATCTATCTATCTCTGTGTGTGTGTAAGAGAGAAAGAGAACACACAAGGGTGTGGCAGTCAGAGGACAACTTTGAAGTGTTGGTTCCCTCGTTCCAGCTTCATGTGGCTTTCAGAGGTTAAACTCAAGTGCCTGCTCACACTGAGCCATCTTGCTGGCCTGCATACATTTATTCTTGATTAAAGTAAGCTTCATCTGTGAAATGGCAACAATGTTTAGTATGTGATAGGTGATGAACACATCCTGTTAGTATAATCATGGTAGCATCATGACACCCCATCTTCACACTAGGTTTCAGGGACTGGGCATTTAGCTCAGGGCTAGAGTTTCTACCAAGAGCAAGGGCCTAGGTTAAGTCCTTATTTTGGGACTGGGAGTTTGGGGAGAGACATACTTTATAGCATACAAATACCTAAGTTACAAATGAAATGTCAGAAAATAAATGTTTGCTTGTACTTGATAGTATTCCAAAAGATTTTGTAGACTGTTAGGTCCTTATAATACTCTTCCAATAACAGGTACCTTGTCTTGAAGTTTGCATACTGCCTGCCCATGACCACTTGGAGTGAGATTTTTTAAAAATAAAGCTTTGGGAAATATAAATCTCTAATACGTACAAATCTTGAGTCAGGAAAATATGAATCACTTACTTATATAAAGTGGAGAATCAACTCAAGACTTGAAAATTAAAAACCTTAAAGATATAAATACGTACATGTACATGTATATGCATATGTAATTTTTTTGCCCATGTGTGTGGTGCTGGGAATAGAACCCAGGGCCTTGCATATGCTAGGCCAGCATTCTACACTGGACTATGTCCTTGGGCCTTAAATATACATTATGTTGAATGAGAATAAATTATATCATATAATCAATTCATTTGATTATTACCGATCTCTTCACTTTGAGACACTAAAACCAAATTAGGAAATAAAATGTGTTGATGTATGATTATAATAATGTAAAATTTACAATGAAAATAATCATTGTACATTAAGTTTTCACTAAGGCCACTGTGTTTGTATTTCCATCAGAATGAGATATCCTCAACCCCTCAAATTTGAGTGGGTAGAAAGGCATGGATACCCCACCAAAGAGAAAGTAGCATAAAAACTAAAGGAGCTAAGCAGGGCAAGTGGGCAGGCAGCCCACCTCTGGCAGCTCAGCCCTGGGCACATGCGCAGAGCTCCCTCCCACATCCTCTCATTTGTCAGCCATGTAGGCTCCAGCTCAGCAATCAGACCCTTAAAGCCCACAGATGTTCCTCTATGTGGATAATTCTCTTGCAAGTAATAATACCTTGTACACTTCCATTGCATTTAACTTTTCAAAGTAGTCTCATTACATACATTATCTCCTCCCCTAACTGTTTGCAAAGCATGAAGCAGCTTTGCAAAACAGAGACCCCACTTACCACAGTTAACTACAAAGTGCATATTTCAGTACCAAATAACAGCCTGTGTTTTCCTTTGCAGTTAACTTTTCAAAGGGCCTCCGAAGGGTCTATTATTTAATTGCTTGTTCACAACAACCCTATGAAAGGAATCAGGTGGAAACCACATGTTCAGCTCCATTGTACAGATGAGGAGTCAGAACCAGGGGCATCAAGTGACTCTCACATCCCCTCTTGCTCTGATCCAGTACCTCTCCTAGAGGAGGCGAATTTACAAGAAAAATGATGAGACTTAGTGGTACATTTAAAACTATTGATTGATTGATTGATTGACTGTGTGTGTGTACATGTGCATGCATGCATGTGTGTATGTATGCATATGTGTGGTGTGTGCCTGTGTCTCATGCACTTGCCAGACTACAAAAATGTCTGCTCCTAAGACATTGGCCACATTTTGAGATAAGGTTTCTTACTGTGTCCTGGGGCTCCCTAGCTATCCACCTTGTTCCTGTGTCCCCAAACTGGATTACCAGCACATACCACCATGCTGGCTTTTAATTTGGTTTGCTCGGATTCTAGAGGTTGAATGAGGTCCTTGTGCTTTACTGACTGAGGTATCTCTGCAGTCTTAACAATGCATTTTGTATCATAAATCAGATTCAACTCCTCTTAAATCTCAAGAAATTAACTTACCAAGTAGATTTCATGGCATGACTAGAAAGAACTTTCTATGAAGCATTGGTCCCCTCTAACCTGCCTCCTCCCCTGTCCTTGGCCCCTTTTTAAAGTTAACAGAAGGATGTTAGGTCAGAGACCACAGAAACATCATCTTGGGTAAGGAAAACACCATGGCTAAGTCCCCAGGGTGAGATAGGCTATCTTATCAGAGTTCTAAAAGCCTTATCTGAAATCCTAAAGAATATCTTTTAAACCATTTTAGGTCTCCAATACTGAAATCAAGGAGGAAATATTTTGAGAGAACAAAAGAGCTTTTAGTAACTGTCCCTCCTTTATTTACCTTTCTGGAGGCGGAGCACTGAACCTGTGTATGCTAGAAAAGCCTTTGACCACTGAGCCGTACCCTTCAGCTCTTGGCACTCACTTGAAATTAAAGAATTGGTTTAAAAAGAATAATAAAAAAACAATGGATATCTACAATAGAAAACAGCAGCCTCAAGCAACCCTGAAGCATGGTTGTTTTTACATGAAGCACAGGCACTAAAAATGGACAAAGCCAGAGGAAATACAAAATGGCAGAGATCATTAATGATAAGGTTGACCCTCCTATCCCTTCCTCAGACTTGCCAACATAGAAGAATTAAGTGAGCGGGGAAGGTGCTTTTAAAGATATTTTTAATGTGGAATGTTATTTGGAGTAGAGGACCCTACAAGGGTACAGGGGATATTGAGAAAGAAACACGAGGATTACTGTTCAAAGGCTAATTGCAGCCTATTAGTGCTCTAATAATACCTTTTAAACAAAAATGCCTGAGTTCTGTACTACCTCTGTCACCTATGACCCTGTCCACTTGGCTCAGAGTTGGACAATGTGGCTCATTATTATCCCAGGAGAGAAAGACCATTGTAGCTTACTTTGGGTGAGCCCTCCTGATGAGCTAAGTCTAAACTGACATCCCAGACAGATCACCTGAATGGCAGAAGCAAGGCTTTGTGGGAGATTTTCTAATTACAAAGAGGTGGACAAGGTGATTAGCTAGGGGAAGCAGTGGAGTGGTTTGTTATAATGGTCCAGAAGGAAACATGGAACCTTGCCACAGTAGGCGTCCTGGCAGAGGGCCCTCGCACTGCAGGTGAAAACTCCCAGTGAATAGAATCCTCCCTGCCATCCCAGGGACTGGCTAATAAGAGCATTAACCATCACCAGAGAGAACAGCAGGAAACCTCCCAGCCAATGGACTCTTCCTGACACCATCACTACTCAACAATGTAAATAAGAGGACAGGAGTGTGGCAGGGGTCTTCCCTCAGCCTTGCTTTTATCAAAAAATACCAGATCTGATCTGGAGTGTGGCTCGCTGTTCCAAAGTTAATTAGCAAAAGGTGCATAATTCATTCACCAAAGTGCAGATTAAACATGAAGGAGTAGTAAGGAGTATGGGTCCTGTGGGGACCCTTTTCAGTGCTTGGGAGTCTCTCCTACAAAGATTCATAGTCAACATCCTTCATCCCCTTCCTCAAACCGCTACTGTTCCTCTCTCAAAAGACGCCCAAACACTCCCCCCAAGCAGCAATTTGATAGAGCCGGAATTGAGCAAGTGTGGTTGCTCACAAGCTCTTTAGAAATGTTCCCCTGGGAATCATTTGCCCTCCCAACTGTGTGAATGTACATGACGTCAGCAAAGCCCATTTGGGCAAACATTTAAGTGTGTTCAGCTCTATGTGAACATAACCTTCCAGAGAAGCATGGGGGCTTAAGGAAGAAAGGTAGATGATACAGGCGGAGCAGAATCTCTTTTAGGATTGCCTGAGCTGTCAGCTCCAAAGTGGAGAATGTTAACCTTGGGTAGAAGGCAGATTAATTCTGAACTTGTTTCACACATTCAATGTCATCTATTGAAAGGCTGATTTACGGGACCTGATAAACACATCTATATCTTTCCATGGATGCTCTATCATTTTCCTTGAAATCAACTTTGTTCTTTGTCACTTGGTCAAAGGACCATTATATAAACCTTCTACAAATGGAAACCCAGTAGCAATGGCCATCCACATTAGGACCAAACATGCAGCCTATGTTTGGTCATGAGGTCATAGTGTCCCTTAACCAACGAGTATTTAAGAAATCCCAAGGGCTCTGCTCATATTGTAGTCATTTTCTTAAAATAGTTTCTCATGTTTGAACAATGAAATCCCGTTGAGGGCCAGCATGATGCCCCAGCGTGCGAAGGTACTTGCTATCAAGCCTGAGGACCTGAATTTGGTCCTGGGGCTCCTGTCGTACAAGAAGAAAACCAATTCCTGCAAGTTGCCCTTTGACCTGTACATGCATGCATACATGTGTGCACATGCACATAGATGCTGATTAAATAGATAATTACCAGAGATAAGGGACAGTCTGAAATTACCTGAAATCACTGTTATCACAGGGGAAGGGATGCCAGACAAATTTTAATACAGAACCCATCGTTGGTTCTGAGTTTCAAATAGCATTTAATGATGTAACTATTAACAGTCCTTTGAAAGAGATGTTTAAAAAGCAGTAAAGAAAGTGTTTAAACCAGAGACCACAGACACATAAATAAACATGCAAATAGGGAAATAGTGCTTTGCTCCTAAGAGAATGTGTGTATAGCTTGGGATAAAAGTTCTCATGGCAGTATTTCAGGGTCACATTGATAGCCAGGACAGTTAGATGCTCTAGAAAGCAGATACCCTCCTGAAATGATAAAAAGTAAGCACAGATCTACAGTGCCGTAAAGTGTAAATGAGGAGCTGTTGAGACAGCTTCCTGAATTTTACTGGGTAAAGCCATTTGGTGCTAATTCTGAAGACCTGAGTTCAATCCCCAGAATCTACATGGTAGAAGAAGAAGAAAAAAAAACTCCTGCAAGTTGCCCTCTGACCTCTACACACTAAGCATACACAATAGATAAAATATAAAAATTAAAAGTAAATTAATCTATTTACTTGACATTATGTGGGTTGTAAACCATTTCTCAGTCAACATACTTTGCACAGCAGGACAACATTTCATGTTGAATAGTTAAATAAAATCTATAAATGCAGTAATTTCATTCTTTGGTGGAAATTCTTAAATGCTTACAGGGTTAAGTTGTCAGAGACAGAGAGAGAGAAAGCTGAAACTTCTGATTGAAAAAGATTATTCCTGCTTACCTCAAGTTCTGGCTTCTCATTATAAATTAAATGAATACAATAAAATAAATAAACACCACCACTATTTTAAAATCTCGCAACACACCAACTGTGAGCCTGAGGCAGTTTCCCCTTAAATAACAAATTAGCAACTAACAGATTTTCTCCTGGTGGTCACCAGAAGCTCAAACTTCTCTCTCCCTCCTAGTCTTTTTCCATCTACATCTTTGGAAATCTCACACACTGACATGCCAAGAACACAGTGCAATTAATTCACTATGGACACAGGCACGCCCCCACCTCTCAATCCTCCTGCCTCAACTTTCCCGGTGCTGGGTAACACCATTGCCTGGCTTCTACCATCCTTTCTGACATCAACATTCTGTGGCTCTCAGAAGCAAGAGGAAGTGACACAGACAAAGGTGACTTGGCTTCTCTAGGACTCAGATGCTTGGTCTGTGACTTTCTCACTGCTGGCTGAGTCAGACAGAGCAAGGCTATTTTGGGGTACCATTTCCTACCTGTCAAGTGTTCTCTAACTAAAACCCTGGGTCCGACTTCTTTATCTGCAGTACCTGTCTCCTCTTTGCTCACCTGTTGTTGCCCTACTTAAACACATGTAGTTGTCCCAGATAACAGAGCAGACAGACTGCAAAGGGAGAATTAGCTGAGTGAGCATCTGCTGCTGCAGGCCTGTCAGCTACCTGGCTCCAGGCCGCCCTTCCCCTGACAGCTTTATGGCCAGCACTAAGGAAGAATCAATATGAGGGCAAGGGGCTGACATTTCATTTTCTAAAAAGTGATCCATTGAGGACCAATCACTAAGCAGTGTTTATCAGCCTTGGGAAGTGACATTTTTTTTTTTTTTTTTTTTTAATGGGAAAGAAGGGGCAGGAATCATCATGGGTAACTCAACAGACTCAGGTCTCTAAGGAGAGAATGGCCTCATAACTGGAAATCCCATGCATCCCATTGCCACTCTTCTTTTCTATAATAAAGTGGTCAATAATAGCACAAAGGGAATTAAGTCCTCCGACATGAGGATGCTGCTTTCCATGGCCCCAACTTTGAAAAATCCCATCTTCCTGTATTATAATGTTGTGGTTTTTCTTTCTTCTCATCAAACCTAATGTTTGACGCAGAACATCCAAAAGAGGGACTTATCTCTAACTGCTTGAGTCTGACTGCAGTGTTTTGGGACATTTAAAACAAAAATCTGTGCAAGAAAGAAAGAACGAAAAGAGAATGAAAGAAAGGAAATGTGAAGAACAGTTGGGCCACAACTTGGGAATGTCCCCAGTCAATGCACAAGGTGAGTTCACTTGGCAAGCGTTTGAAATGCCCGTAAGCATCGCATAGTGACGGATTTCAGTGTTTGAGGTAGAGGGCATTTGTATTATTCATTAATTTTCCCATTTTTGTACTTCCTCTGTTTATACTTGAAACACTGAAATATGTACAAATGTAAACAAATGCCCATGTAATTCCCCCCTACACTCTTCCCCCTGCAATTTGATGAGTTCAGGATAATGTACCATTTTGTATGCATCACATAAAGTATCATTTACACGACACATGGACAGAAGCAAAATCCCACGGCAGCAAATAAGGAAAAGTCTTGATTATCTTTTTAATTTTTACTTCTTTTTTTTTTTTAAACATTTATTTATTTATTTATTTATTATGTGTACAGTATTTACTCTACATATATGCCTGGGCAGCAGATCTCAATGTAGACTGTTGTGAGCCACCATGTGGTTGCGGGGAATTAAACTCAGGACCTTTGGAAGAACAGCCAGTGCTCTTAACCCTGAGCTATCTCTCCAGCCCTAATTTTTACTTCTTGAAGACATAACTTACAGCTATGGTCAAATACACCTACTTACAGAATTTGCAAAAAGGAGTGAAGCCAATGATAAACACAGAGACACCACACAGAGCAATACATTGTTTCGTATCGTGTTACTACTAGAGAGAATAATGGATCTTTGTATCCTGGAGCACTCTAGAAAGCAAGGCTGGGATCATGATATTAGGAAGTGCTTGTGACTAGTAGGCCTCTCAGGCAAATTCTCACACGTGTGAGTCACCCTAATGTCAATGTACATCAGTGTGCGGTAAAAGCATTGTGGCTTGCAAATTCAGCTTTGCAGCAACCAAAGACATTGCATTGACATTCCTGAGATCATTAGCAGGTGAATGGGACATGACAGTTTGTGGCTGGAGAGCCGAGTATGGCCATTGGGGGTTCAAATGGAGCTCTAACTACACTCATATGAACAAGATGGTGCTAGGCAAGCACAGTATCGTCCTTTATGTCACTTTCATACACTGTCACATGAAGAGCTTTATACTGAAGAGGATCATATTCAAGACAAAAGCTCCGCCTTGGGAATTTGTGAACATGGTGTATGGTGGGGAAAGTTAGAGAAGTGGATAAGATGTGGGGCACAGTTGATGATCTGTACCCCATAATACAATCAGTCAATGTAAACAACTGGACAGAAGTGATGGAAAGAATGTTACTCCAAAGACCATGCAAGCAAGCCATTACTAGTTCTCTCTCCCTTTTAAACGCACATGTGATAAATATAAATGGCCAATCACGTTCTCTTCCAAGAGAAAACATCACTGTGCCCAGGGTGATCAATGACAGTTCAGAGAATGTTGATGTTTTCCAAGGGATGGGGAGGCACAGTGCTCATATTCCTTACCATTCTTGTTAACCAATATCATGCTGAAGCACCTACTGTGTTACTGTGTGGTCCCTAACATGTTTATCAAAGTCTCTTGCCAACTTTGAGGCAGGCAACAACCACTGCTATCTTATAAAAGAAAACACATACAGCTGTCTGACAGCAATGTTCAACTTTTGGGTTCCCATTTTATATAGCTTTTCTCACCTGTAGAGCAGACTCCAGGCTTAACAGGGAGATAAAAGTAACACCTCACATCTTAAAGAAACTAGAAATCTCCCCTTGGCTTCCTGGGATCAGTTGGAATTTTCCAATAGTCTCAATAAAGAAGGTTGCCACCCAGTTCCTGTCATAAAGTCCAGGAGGGATGTGAGATGATCAGAGTGAAGAGAGAACCTGGCATGCAAAAGCCCTTGGCTTTGTGAGGAGAAGACAAAAGCCTCCTGCGGAAAACTGGGAAGGATGGCGATGTGCTTCTGTCCTTACCTACGACTGATGACAAAAGCCGCAATGAGAATGACCACAAGCACCACACTGCCAGAGACCGAAACCAGCAGGACAGTGGAGTTGGCTCCATCACCAATGATCCGGGAAGGTACTGGAATGACAATTACATGGGGGGGGGGGTCACCAAGAGATGGAACTTGTTAGCACATTCAACTTTCTGAAGTTATCCCCCAAGCCCCGTTAACCATTCTGTGATGAATCTAAAAATATATATTGATACTTTCATATCTTTTTGGTCAAAAATCTCACATTTGGAAAATATATATTCCAAGCCCGGTGTGGTGGTGCATGCCTTTAATCCCACCACTCGGGCAGAGGCAGGTGGATCTCTGTGAGTTCAAGGCCAACCTGGTCTACAAAGTGAGTTCTAGGACAGCTGGTATTGTTTCAAAGAGAAACTCTGTCTTGAGAAACCAACCAACCAACCAACCAACAAACAAACAAAAACATATACATTTATTCCTTGGTGAAAAAGATATTTGGAAAATTTAAAAGGTTCTCTACCTTCATCCATAACTATTAAAATCCAACCAATAGAGGACAGCTGAAAGCTACCTCCTCTTTATAGCCTTCTGGCATAACACCAAGGATATCATTGTCCTTTAGAGTCATCTCAACTTTCCCATCTATCTTCTTCATCCTCATTTAATAATCTGCCAATAAGAACAATTTATATCTGTGACAGATGTTGAAAATCCTGTCGCACCATCTCCTTATCAAGTAGGCCAAGTTTGGGTTAAGTAATGGAGGAGGTGGAGATTTCTCGCTCAGTAAACTTTTGTTCAGTTAGCCATTCCAGCTCTCCAGGGAGCAAGACTTAATGTTTCTACAGAGGAGTTAAAAACATACAAGCACACTAATGACACTATTTAAACAGATTCCTAGAAATAAGTAGGAGAAAAAGGGGTAATTTTGGTTCCTTCTTTAATCTTCCCAGGAAGAAAACTCCTTTTCTTAAAGTAGGGTAGCTACAGAACCTTCAATTAGTCAGGTTAGCAAACCCACTATTCATGCTAGGTACAAAGTTCAAAAAGATAAACATGGACATCATTTTTTTCATTCATAGGAAGACAGATGAGAAACTAGCATGAAACATGGTCTCCTTCAAACAGCAGGAGGGTTCCTAAGAGGTAGACACTGGCTACCTTGTTTCATGCAAATATCCACAGTAGTGAAATGCTTACCTACCCAACAATTGTACATAGCTCTTTGGTTGCACCCCCGAGTGGGGTCCAACCTATAAATAAAAGCATGTGGGAATGGGTGGTGGCTGGGTGGTCTCTGCATTACCTGTATTGGTAGTGACCTCCAAGGGCTCACTGAAGTCTCCATAGCCAGCAGCAGTCCTGGCTCGCACATGGAAAACGTAGGAAGTCAGGGGGTTCAGGCCTTTGATATCTGTGTTCCTGGCAGCCGTCCGAACTATGCGATAGCTTCGTTCATTCTGATCCTGTGTTACAAGAAAGTAAAATTGGTGAAGTGCAAAATGATTCCCGAGACTCCAGTGAAGAGCGGAAGGAGAGTCCAGCTCCCAACAAGTGACAGGACACTGGGTGCATTATCTAAGCCCCATGTTCTCTGCAACATTCTGCAGCATTGAAGTACTGGTGCCACTTTTTACAGGTTAAAAGAAAGAAAAAAAGAGTTCAGGGTCATTGCTGACACTGATCATTCTGTGTTTTTATTTATAATTTTTGGGGTGTTGAAGATGAAACAGTTTGTTCTTGAAAAGAACATCAAATGATGGTTGATGTTTTTTTCTAGCTTTTCACCACCAAATCTTTAAGAAATTGAAATCTGCATTATGATCTCCTTCCTTTCAGACCCGCATCCCTTGTGCATGTCCTTGCAGTCTTCTTCAGTGTGCAGCGGACTGGGACACAATCACACATTGGGAATCATGGTACCGTTTCTCATCCTTCCACTTGATATATATATATATATATATATATATATATCAAGTATATATATATATATATATATATATATATATATATATATACTGCTTCCCTTAAGAAGTCTCTTTTCGGGCTGGAGAGATGGCTCAGTGGTTAAGAGCACTGACTGCTCTTCCAGAGGTCCTGAGTTCAATTCCCAGTAACCACATGGTGGCTCACAACCATCCACAACATGATCTGATGCCCTTTTCTGGTTGCAGATGTTCATGCAGATAAAGCACCCATACATAAAATAAATAAATAAATATTTAAAAAAAAATAAGAAGTCTCTTTTCTGTCTGGAAGGTGGAAAAAATATTCTAATCTGATTTCAATTAAACAATTCATCCCTATTCTGCTTCTAATAATGAAGCCAATAATCCCAGTACTTTTAATACCAGCACTCAGCAGGCAGAAGCAGGCAGAACTCTGAGTTTGAGGCCAGCCTGGTCTACAGAGTGAGCTCCAGGATAGCCAAGGATACACAGAGAAACCCTATCTTGAAAAACAAAAAACCAAGGGGAAAAAAAAGTCTGAATGTTCATTTTCTGGACAAACTTGAAAGCAAATAGCTCTCTTCAGAATTCTGTCCATTAAGAGACAAGTTATTTGCAAAATTAATGCCTTTCTATAAGGAACTGAAGAATGTAATTTTCCTCACCCAATTTTCTATTAAAAATCATCAAAACCCACACCTTCATTTTGAACAGCAGAGATCTGCTTAAACATATCATTATTTTAGAAGTTATGAGTCAGTCTCCATGACAGAAGATATATAGATTAAGTCTTGATTTCTTTTACTCCAAAGAAAATATAATTATATTAGAACATTGTGTGTTTTTTCAACATAATGAGTCAAATATTACATTACATGATCACGTTTTGTTGGGACAATCAAGATGAATTTGATTTTGTTTTTTTTTTTGCTGCTGTTTCATGATTTAGAACTTCTTAATATTTGAACAACAGAGAGGAAGGAATGGAAAGAAGGAAAGAGAAAGAGAGAGAGGAAGAAGGAAGTGAGGGAGGGAGAGAAGGATGGAGGCAAAGAAAAGGAATAAATACCTTTTCATAATATTTGACTTCATATTCTAAGATTACTCCATTTGGTCGATCTGGTTCCAGCCAAGCCAGAGCCACACTGTATCTTGTGACCTCTTTAGCCTGGACCAAAGCAATGGATGATGGCGCTATCAGGGAGGGAAAAAAAGAAATGATATCTTCCTTTAGAAAGAAACATGTTTTAGGAACTATCTCTCAACATTTTAACTTTACTTCAGAAGGTTCCATGGGATCACCTTCCTACTGGCCACACTGCCTTTCTTTTTCTCCAGACAGGAGCATGTTTCATTCCCATTCTCCCCAGACTTTGCTTTGTGTATGGCTTGTACTGTGCAAGACCGTCTGTGAGGGGACTGTGGACACGGCTCAGTGGGTAAAGCTTGCTCTGCAATCATGAGGACAAGAGTTTGGCTCCCCAGCACTCAGTGAAAAGTTGGGTGTGGTTGGCACTGATTTGCAATTCCAGAACTGGGAAGGTGGGTAAGAGAAAGATAGGAGGAGGACACTGGATATTCTTCTACACCTGATCTCTCTCTCTCTCTCTCTCTCTCTCTCTCTCTCTCTCTCACACACACACACACACACACACACACACACACACACACAATCAACTGTGAAGAAAAGGGTTCAAGGAGTCTACAGTGTCATTTCCCTGGTAGCTGAAACCACTCTTACTATGGGTCCATGGGTCCAGGGTGTGCTGCCTGAAGCTCCCTTTTACAAGCTACAGTTACCTCAGGCAAACTTCCATAGAAGCTTAGCAGGTATCTTACTGATCTTTAATCTTATACAAACAGAGGAATTTGCCATTCTTCCACAGTTACTGTGGGGAATGCTGGAAGGCAAATGATTTACACACTTTCCAATATAAATAAAATACTGCTTAATTACAGTAAGACTTTTCTGGTTAAGCATGGACATGAAAATAATGAAGAATACAAATAAGGCCACGATGGTCTCTCTGCACATAAAGGACACTATTTTACAAGAGGCTGGAGTTGTTCTTGTGCCTGATGAGCGTATCTTCCTTTCTGCTGAGAACATGAAAGTAGTCTACTTAGGCATGTTATTGGGGCAGCAGAGGAAGGTGCATGCATACTTGAGATTTATAAAACCAGGCTGCTCAATCCTGACATCTCTCCTCTGTGGAATTGTCATCTCCAGCCAGCTGTTAGCATGTTCTGCTGTGACAGACATGGGCCAGTGCCAATGTGCAATCCCCAGAGAGAAGAGGAAATTTTCAAGAAATCCTTCACTATATCTCACAAAGCTGGCCTGAAGTACCAGAGATTAGGGGGCTTCCTAAATTGAATGCATATTCACTTTGCTTCCCAAACTGTGGGAATGTGAAAATAGGCTTCCAACAAATGAATGTTATCCTCCCTCCCTGTCTCCCTTGTACCTATGGGACTATCAATTCTCAATGCAGGATAGAATAAGTAATATAAATTACCATCAGAAATAGAATATGGGAAGTGTCAGACCCACCTGACCATATGTGTATCCTAGTGGCAGAGTGGAGTGGACAGACCAGTCATAAAAGAAGTCTCCACGACACAGCCAATCCAGGAAGGGTATTCTCCTGGAGGCAGATACTGACAGTCTGGCATCTCTGTTAGGGACGCCTCAGGATGGAAACAACACATTCAGACATCCCTCCCAATGCCCGCCCCCAATCTTGTCCAAAGCTATTCCAGATTGGAACTCAGGCATAAACACCAGTGAAAGATACAGGGCATACACATGGTCTCCATCAAAGGCAAGGCCAAGGCTAGTAATACCCAACTGGATGAACAAAGCTGCAGACATATGGAAGCCACTGAACATTTGAACAAGATGAAAAACGGAAATGTGCTCATTAGATGTATACACACACCACACACACACACACACACACACACACACACCATACTTTTCTTTTTCTGCACTGGTTGGCATAGAACTTTTACCCTATAAAATTCAAGGAGCAAGTTTCTTAAATATAGAGGTAAAGAGGCAGCCAGGCTCAGAAGGCTGCCTGGCTGTGAAAAACCATTTCACTCCAGGTAATAAATATATTTCCTAACAGAGCACTGTAACATACATGCCATAAAAGGGAGCTCTTTAAACTCTGATGTTTGAGACTGGGAAATGAAATAGAAAAGTGAAGCTACTAGAGAATAGGCAGGAGGGAAGCAAATCAGAAAATTATCAAATGAACTTTCTCTTAGAAACGGTCTGGGTTAGATTCTGAAAAAAAAAAAAAAAAAATCGACAGATTCTCCGGGCAACAATTGCCTGTCTGCCCCCAGAGTGCCACTGAGCTAAAATGGCTTCTCTCTGGCTAGGTTATGAGGACAAGGCAGTACGGGGAAATGAATCCAATTTCCATTTTTGAAGTTTGAGCAGCAGCATTCCTGTAGCCATTCAGAAGGGATCTGAGCTCAGCCTCGATGTTTGAAACTCTCAAGCAGGGTGTAGAAAACACAATACGATCCCATTCATTAATAGAATAGTCTTCATGCACACCAACTTGGAAAATCAATGTGCACCAATGGGAAATAAAATGGACAGAATGGATCTTGTCTGAGGTGTCATAAAAATGCAAGAGAGAGAAAAACCGTAAGAGAAGCACAATGGAAAGGAAAGGCAATGAAAACGACCGGGTGAAGGCCGTCAGGAGTTGGTGCTTGCCTTTGATATCATCTACAGAAATATAGAATAAACAGCTCTAACTCACAAAAAGGACCCTATGTATGATGTGACTGTCCTATTAGAATTCTTGATTGAACAGCTGTTCTTGAGAGGAGGGTGTTCGATTGTACACTGTGACAACAGCAATCCATGGCTGATGAGGCCGGGAAACATACCTAAGTCAGGCATTTGCACATGCCATACTCCCACAGAAAGGAGAACTTCCTTCTTCCCCTGGGAAGAACTCAGGCCTCAGAAAACTTCAGCTGTGCCATAGTGCCACTTTGCAAAAGAGGCAACTTGGACGTCCTCCACATTGCAAGCCACATATGGGCTTGCCCCTTGCCTTTCTCTATCCTGTTTCCAACACAGCCTCCAACTCTACATCTGGAAGCCATCAGCTTGCCTCGTGTGCCTGCCTGCAGCTCACTTCCCTAGATGAGGCACTTGACAACACAATGTCCCAATCTGTCCCTTAGCCCAGTGGTTCCCAAGCACTGGACTTCTCATACCACCCCCATTTGTTGCCACCAACCTCCAACAACTTGCATCATGAATACGTCATATTCTTATTAAATACACACACTGTTTATTTGAAACTGTGTTACCTTGGAAGAAAACTTCCCATTAGTAAGTTAAACGCTATTACCACTTCGGATTAATGACAGATAGCCATAAAAATATAAAGTGTAAGTGAAAGCATGATGTCAGGCTTCGCTAGGCACTCTAGCCTCCTCAATCTTTGTTAGAAAGGCGAGATTAGCCAGTGTTAAGGAAACACTGGGGCTATCCAGGCACTGACTTGAGATCCTGACTTTGGTATACTCAGAATTGCTGAGAATGTTGAGAGAAAACTAATTTTACATAGAGCAATTCCTTCCTATGTCAGTGATCCTTGGACCACTGGTTCAAAGGACCAACCCAATCAATTCAATGGTCCGTCCTTCCCTAGGACCACCTTCAAGCCACCACAGCTATCTATGCACACTGTTTATCCCCAGTCCATCCAGAAATGTATGGGTTTTATTTGATTGTTATTTTTTGTTTTTGTTTGTTTGTTTTGTTTTTGTTTTTTGAGACAAGGTTTCCTTGTGTATTCTTGGTTATCCTGGAGCTTCCTCTATAGGCTAGGCTGGCCTCGAACTCAAGAGATCTACCTGCCTCTGCCTCCTGAGTGCTGGGCTTAAAGGTATGTGCCACTACTACCCAACTCATCTAAAAGTGTTGTGGGATCCTGTGTTCTAACACGCTAGGGCTCCAAGAATTCTGCAACAAAACTAGGTAAGCAGATAAATAATAAAATAACATGGTAAGGCCCCAACTAGATTTTTAAAAATCAATATTTAGTTGAAAACATAGATTCTAATTATTGGAGGAATTTTAGTGAATATAAGAAGATGGTGCAGAAAACAAGTTGACAGTTGCCTGTTGGTTTTGTTGGTGGATCTACCCTCCATCACCTTTGGAGACAGTTCTTCATGAGAGAAGAACTATGCAAGACTAAGTACAAAACCTGCTATAAAATCAAGTATCATCTGATGACTTCAGTATCTTTTTCTTCTCTTAAGGAAATCTTTATAATAGATTCACACAAGAGGTCATTTCTAATGTCCACTCAAGGGCTCATTTTTCTATAACTTAAGAAGTGATTTCCTGGGCTGGAGAGATGGCTCAGTGGTTAGGCGCACTGGCTGCTATTCCAGAGGTCCTGAGTTCAATTCCCAGCAACCACATGGTGGCTCACAACCACCCATAATGAAATATGGTGCCCTCTTCTGGCTTGCAGGTATACCTGCAGACAGAACATTGTATATGTAATAAACTTCCTATATAATCAGATATATTTATCCCTCTCAGGTCTCTGAGGTGGTTGAAGAATAGATAGCTAGAGTCTCATAGTTAAATTTTGAGTTGTTTAGGAATCAAGAGGGTGTTCTGGATCTAAGAAGATATTTTTTAAAATTATGAGGCAAGTTAGTATGAAAGCTGAGTTAGATAGAGAACTTTAAACTCATGGGGATGGTTAGATAGTAGAATGTTAAAGTCAGGTGCCAAATACATATGGACTGGACATTGGGAATGTATGCTAAGCCATATAACTCTTATAATTGTGGCCTATTTATTTCTGTTGTTTTGTATTGTATTTATAGTTATAAGAAAAAGAACCATTTTTTGGACTGAAAGGGAGAGCTTTTGGGGGGAAAAAGAAATACCTTAAACTAAAAAAAAAAAAAAAAAAGAAGGGAAGAGGATGGGGGGTTGAGGGGGAGGAGGGTGGAAGGGTGGGACTGGAGGGGGGAGTAGGGAGGGGATTGTGATTGCAATGTAACTTGAAGAAATAAAAAATAAATTATTAAAATAATAATAATAATAATAATAATAATAATAAATAACTGAAAAAAAAGAAGTGAATTCCTACTAATCTTCCTATTTAAAAGTTTCTCCTGGCGGTGGCAGAAGAGCAAAGAGGATGCTTCTTCCTCTCTCTGTACCTGCAGACAACACAGTGCTCCTGCTGAATGAAGAGCCACAGGTGAGGCTGATGAGGCATTCCCACCTACCCACAGCCCACAGGTCTCCTTCATGGGACATCAAGGTAAGTTTTGTTCCTCTGGACAAAAGGGCAAGAACCAGTTGTCATTATAATTTGTCTTATTATTAGCTTTATTTTACCTGAAACAAGGTCTAGCTCTGTAGCTCAGTCAGGTCTGTACTCTGTAGCATAAGATAGGCTCCTGCCTCAGCCTCTGGAATGCAACCTCTTGGGTGTTATGATTATAAGGGTATACCACAACACCTGATTTTAACCTTTCATCACCATCATTATTATTATTGTTGTTATTATTATTATTACTGAAGTGCTGGGATCCTACCCAGAACCCTGAGAGTTCTTTGGAAATACTTTACCATCAAACTGTGTCCGCAGTTCTAGGGATGACTGCTTAAAAACCCAGAATTCACTATGACAGACTGCAAGAAGGGAAAATCATACTAAGTGACAGTATCTGGGTAAGGTAAGATCACAAAGGCCAGCACAGTGAGACGGTTGTGTCTAAATAAAGATTTATGATCTCATTAAATTATGCTCATATTTTTTTCAAAGTTTTGTGGCAATATTTTGAATAACAAACAGACAATTGTCTTAGTTCGAAATGTGGGCAACAGAGCAACTTCCCTCATTCTCAAGGTGAATTCTAATCATGTTTTAATCCCAAGAATATCCTTCACTTCCTCTTTCCTTTCAAACCACGCTGACATATCCATTCAGCTATTTCAAAGAAAACAAAAACAAAAAACAGTATGCTTCATACCTTTGCTTAGGAATTTTAGATTGGGACTGAAGCACCACATAGGATACAGCAGTGCTGGGATCAGTGGATGCTAACAAGAAGGACATCCGTCATGGGTCACAAAATATTTTTCAATAATTTGTGGTAAGGCCAGTATGGTATGGTCAACTTTTTCTGACATGTACTTTGGGAACAATAAAGCCCACCTATATATAATTTAATGCGAATGCAGGCAATCTGGAAATTCATGGTAAAACTCTGTTACACAGTAAATTCAAGGGTCGGCATAGGTCACCCTTGAGACCCTTCCTCAAAAAAGAACTGTGTGAGGAGGAGCTAAGAAAGGTAAAGGTGGACCTGGGACAAACAATCTGGAATCCTCTCTCTGGTTCTATGCAGAAGAACTCCTCCAATGCAGGAAAAAAAAAAGGAAAAGATAAGCATTCAATCCATATACCTTAAATATTTTTCCCTAAATGATTTAGTAGAAGGCTCGACTGACTTGAAAAAAAAAAAAAAAACATTTTGGAAAAAATTGTCTCACTCTAAAATGTGTTAGCTTCCATCTTGGACAAACTGTTTCTTGCTTCAGTGTTTCATTAGTAAGTTACCTGCCTTCCAGATACAAGCTGAAGCTGCTAGAATGCTTATTTTAGGTCCTACTTTGGTTGCCATTAAATCCTCAGGATTCAGGATGTCTAGCACACAGCATAGATGTCCAATACACTTGAGTGAATGACAATGAACTAAATGTTAAAATTGCTCTACTTTTTTTTCTTTTTGTGGACAGTGAAACATTTCCTGAATATTAAGCGCCAGCCACCAGTCATCTCTCAAATTCTCCATCTGCACCTAACTCTTGTGACCTTTTGTGGGCTTAGTTTTGTCATCTAGTTTAACCAAGACATTGACAATTGGAGGCGAAGCAAATGACAGTCCTAATTATAAAAATGGGACCTCTGTTTCCGAGGTCCACGTGACGTTTCTGAACACCATTCAAACACACAGGCTGTAAAATGTCATTCAAAAGGAAGTTAACAGGAAAGCCAGGCTCCACAGCACCTGTTCCAGACATTCTGAGGGACTGCTCTTTAGGCCGACGAAGGTGTTGACAATTTGCTCAGGGTTCCCCATCTATACCTTTAGGCTGTATGCTAATAGTTTCCCTGACATCTTAGTTATGAGGACATAGTTGAGATTTCCAAGAACCCAGAAGTTCCTTAGCATTCCTTTTGTTATATAAGACTATATGTACCACACACTTGAAGCAGGGGACATCAGTAGTTATCATATGTATCCCTGGGAACATCCATCAGGCTGCTGAAGTGTAAGAGGAATGGAAGGCCCTCTGCAGTCAGACTAGGAGCACCAAGATTAAACAATTGGAACAGACTATCTTTCCACACACTAATAAAAACAAGTTACTGTAAATTAGAACAAAACTTGAGAGAAGATAAAAGGGAGAGAGAATTCACCCAAGTTTGGAAGTTGAATAGATTGAGCTTTCTAATAGAAAACCAAGATAAATTTCACATATCACAACCCCACCCCATTATTTGGCATTCAGAATACCACATATCCCTGAGAAAATGAGAATTTAGACTCTCCATTTGCTCTGTACCTGTAGTTGTATACGGTTTGAGAAGGGCTACAACGCATTCAGAAAGCACATGTGGTTTTATCTCTGTGTGTGTTTTGGATAATCAGAAACTGCATAGATTAGAGGGCTCCATCATGACTCTGACGGTGGCACGTTTCACCAGGAGGAAGAATTACAGAGGATGCTTTGATGTCAAACAGAGGTGGCTCCCTTTAAGAACATGGTGAATCTAACCTCCTTTGGTTCAAAGCTCAGCAGTTCTCCTTGCTCCCAACTGATGTGAATACTGCAATTTTCTCTCATTCACTTCCTCAATGACTTGCCATTAAACACCTACAAGTCATTTTATGGCCTCAGTTTGGTGCTTATGACACCCAAATGGGATGGGGAAGAGAACAGGAGACAAGGAGAAAATATACAGGGAAAGTTGTACTCAACTCCTGGGGCTGTACCATTGCTTTCTTGAATCCGGCCAGCATCATAAGCTATGAATGAAAACCTGCTGGGGGGAATTTATAGGAGGAAAGAAAACAACTAAAATAACCCAACTGCGTTTCATTCCTTGCTTAAATTAGGGTTTGGGGTGGTGGTGGATGAGGCAGGAAATGAACAGATATAATGAAAACGTCTCCTGCCCTATGGGTAAGGAAGAGTGAAGACAGTCCATCAAAGTTTAGAAGCCCGAATGGGTAGATGTTAATGATACACTGACCAGTGTTTGGAGGAAAGATATATCATATCCAACAGCAAAGTTACCTTTCCCCTACCCTGGCATCTAGATTTAGATAGAAGATGTTTACCCAAGGGTTCTCTTCCTGATAGGCAAACCAAACCCACAGTTTATAAATATCTCTGATTTACTCAAGCAGCATATTTAAATTTAATTACTTGGAGCTTAAGGTGGGTTTTGTTCACTCTTTCCTTTCTCAATTCAATACCAGGGCTCTGATTTGCTCCTTATCAAAGGTCTGTGTATTTTAAAATGCTGTCAAGCATCAAAATTAAATGCTTCAGAGCACTAATGATATCCTTGTGATTAAGGGTTTACATCTCGGAGATGGTAAGAACTCTGGTGCTAATATTAATTACTTTCTTCCACATTTAAGGAGAGAGAAGAATTTCTCCTCATGGATTCAGCAATATTTACAGCACAAGGAACTAACCAACCAATGAGCAGTTTCCATACAGTATTTCTTCAAAGCCTATAGTACTTTTATAGTACCAAAACCTTAACAGTACCAAAAGCTTCACACACACACACACACACACACACACACACACACACACATATACACACACATACAATGTTTGTGTTTGTAGCACATTCAATCAGTTGGATTACCTTTGCTATTTTCCCCCCAGGAAAATCATTAAAAAGCTCAAAATTGCCTTAGGATCCCTGTGTAAGAACTCCACCCTACTCCCCGCAGCTCTTAAAATGTTCAGGTACTACTTCACATGAGCACATTATCGCTTTTTGAAACTAAGCAGCTGGGCTTGGTAATACACATCTATAATCCAGGGGGCCGAGGCAGGAGGATTACCCTAATTTCAGAGCTATCCTGAGCTTAATAGTTTCAGACCAGCCTGAGTTACAGTATGCGACCTTGCCTCAAAAACAAAACAAAACAAAACAAATTTAAAAAGAAAAAAAAATCAAGGGTTGGAGAGATGACTCAATGGTTAGGCAAGAGCACTGGCTGCTCTTCCAGAGGACCTGGGTTCAATTCCCAGCACCAACATACCAGCTCACAACTATCTGTAACTTCTGTTCCATAGGATCTGACAACCTTATACAGATATATGTATTCAAAACACCAATGTACATAAAATAAAAATAAATAAATTATAAAAAATTAAAACAAACTAACAAACAAACAAAACCCCACAACAACCACCCAAAGGTGGAAAACAAACAAAAACCAAACAACTAAGCAAAAAGTACAGAAAAATAAAAGTTGTATCAGCTTTTGTTTTTCAACTTGACAAAGAACATACAGCTAAGGTTTCTGCCAAAATCTTCCAAAGTCTGAATTAAATGACATTTATTTACATTTAAATACAGATGGATCCATATGGATTAATTTTAAACTTTGAAATACAGGAAGATTGCATCTTTCTCAGACAGTGTTTCCCCCTCCCATCCCCAGGGAAGTGCAGCTGTATTTTCAACAAATACTAGAATGCAAGCAGTGCATGCAAATGTTTATTGAAGGGTACAACTGAGTCACGCTTCCAAGGATTTTGAGAATCTGATTTTGGAACACTAATAATGCTTCAACCGAACGGTTTAAGTGCTCAGAGTTTGCATAGGCTGTCACTTGGTCTTTATTTTTACCTTAATGTGGACCCAAAACCTTATATGGTTGTCTTCTCACTCCCACCCGCCCCTATTGCCAAGAGGTGGGCAGCAAATTATTTTCAACCAAATTGTTAGAGAAAGCCATCAATTAAATAAAATAAAATAAGTCCCAGGATGTGATGATGCTCTTCTGAACTTTCATGTAAAGTGCTTGTGTGCTGCTGTGGGCAGTTCTGGGATCCACTCCCTTTAGTTACTGTCGAGAGATGTGAGTTCCCCTTTACCCAAATAGCTGTTTCAAAGATGGTGCTGCCCAGCCAAAAACCACATTCCTCCACTGCTTTGTGTCCAAGGATGATCACATGACTGAGTCTGGGGCTACAGAATTTGGTCGAAGAGATTACTTATTTTCTAGACTCACTCACAAATGTCTCCCTTGTGATGCCAACCTCGACCCATCCTGGAGGTCTCAGGCCAACTCTCCCCACATCACCACCAACTGAGTGTGACTTCAGCAAGAAACTATGTTTTATGTCAATAACCCATTTGTGGACATTGAGGGTTACAGCAGGTGCCCACTGGAGAGAAATGGTGCCATTTAGCCAAAAAGACATTTTCATAACAATGGACTCAAATGAAGTGTAGTCTACTGTGGCCAATAGAAGATTGATCTGTGGTCTGAAGCTGCCAGAATGGTCCTCAGGTTCCTTCCAGTTCCTGCTTGTGGGTGATGGGCAGATTCCCTGTTCATTTGCAAGGAACTGCAGCACGCTACTCTGAGGTGAGCAGGGCCAGAGGCAGAAGCTCTGCAGGGACACAAATCAGATCCATGAGTCTTCTTCCAACACTAGGCTCAGCAAAACAACAAAATACTGAGCCAAGGGATTTAGCTGAGCTTGTATCCATGTGAAATGGGTAAGAGAGGGGGGTGGGGTGAAGTTTTCTTTTTAGAAAAGATGTGATTTAGTCTCCATTGTACAATTAGCAGCACACAGTTGAAGACTTGGGCCCATATGGGTAAGAGCTGGTCACAGAAATGAGTTAAGAGGGATCTGTCTGCCTTCACTGCAGGCCACTAACATACATGTAACACCTTCCTACCCTTAGCTGCACTTTCAAGTAGTTATAATCATCACTCTTGTTTTTCAAATTCAGGAACTCCAACAGAGAGAAGTTAAATATTTGACAAAAGCTATAAAGTGAGTTAAAAATCCAAGTCGTCTGGACTCAGGATCCTCCCCTAACACCACATGTCTGTAGTGACACATGCGAAAACAAGGCAGCAGTGATGTACCAAGCTTTATTCTAACTCTCTTGTACAAATTAATTCCCACCAACCTCACGAAACAGGCACTATTATTAGCCCATCTTATAGATGAGGAGAATATAGGACAAAGAAGTTTGACTTCCTCAAGATAATTCTGTAACTGGTGAATTTCAGAGCTGTGTGCTAGCGCCCACATTCTCACCCACTGATCTATAGAAAGTGTCACATCTCCTTTCTTTCTATTAGGATTTAAATGGAAATGTACCCTCTCAGGCTCATGGGAACATTTGCTTCCCAATGGTGGTACCATTTGGGAAGGTTGTGGAGACTTGTTACTGAGGCCAAGCTAGCAGAAGTTGGTTGCTGCGGGTGTTGGGGGCTAGATCTTGAAGGTGGCTTGGCTGTCCAGGAACTCATTCTGAAGACCATGCTGGACTCAGACTTGGAGATCCATCCGCCTCTGCCTCACCAGTTCTGGGATTAAAGGTGTGTGCCCTTTTGCTGGTGAGAAAATGATATATTCCTTTTCACAGCACCAACAGTAAGCACCATGAAGCCACAGTGGCAGTTGCCCCAGCCTCCCAAGTCATTAGATATGGCCTCTACTCACAAAAAAATCCAACACCTTCTGGTTTTTAATCACTTCACATGGAACTAATTCAAAGAATTAAGATAACAAAATAATTTAACTTATTAAAATAACAGTATTTGGGCTGGGCATGGTGGCACATGTCTTTAATCCCAGCACTCGGGAGCCAGATCTCTGTGAGTTCAAGACCAGCCTGGTCTACAAAGTGAGTCCAGGACAGTGAGCAATACACAGAGAAACCCTATCTTGAACAAAACAAACAAAGCAAAAAATAGTATTTGGAGTTGTAGGAGGGACAAGACGCATAGGAGAAACTTTTGAGGATTTACAATACTCTATTGTTCTGTGCTTTGCTCCAGGTGATGATCAAACCAGTGTTTGCTTTGAGACAATTCAATGGGAATGTCAGGATATGGCCTAGTTTTCAATATTATGTATATATTTTTCATGACAAAGAGATCATAAGATGAATAAAAGCTATCAAAGTGTATAGGTAGTGAAATACTGCACTGACCATTAGAAATACTCATCTAAAATCCTTGGTAAATCTCCCCGGTCAGGAAAAACCTAACTTAAGACAAGGAAGAGGTAAACATGCAAAATAGAGTTTCAGTGGCTATAAAAATATGATGCTATGGGAACCACACCTGGGTCCTTGCTCCTGGTGATGAAGGAAAATGCATTACCGTCTCAGTTTTAACACATTCTGCTTTCTGTCGTCGTCCCACCCCCCACCAAGGGCTGGTCCTAGAGTCACACAGGGGAATCCTTAAGAGACCGCCTGATCCCTTCCATGCTCTGCTATCTGTATGCATGGAGTACCTCCTCAGCTGTTTGTTTGACTTTCTCAAGAGATTCCTTGGTGCATTCTGACAAGTGTCGCCCAGCACTTGCCAACAGAAACACCACAGGACTCCATGCATGTACTTCCTGCTAAGTCAGAATGCTAGTCTGAGGCAACAGGAAAACAAGCCTTTCCACTTGAGGGTCTTTCATAAGAATTTGCCAGAGCAAGACAACTGATTTAAGATAAGAACACAACAATCTGGCAACAGCAAAACAGCAAAAAAATTTCCCCGCACTGGATGCTTCTAGTGAGAACCTAGATAGACTGAAGAATTATTGAGTATTCCAACTGTTCTGTCTGTATATGACTTGGATAGAAATCCCCTTGTCAAAGCCAGGTCCTCGGTGACCCACAATGCCCTCCAATATTCATTTGGAATATGTAAGGAAAAACCTCTTGTACCAAGCGGCCAAGAGAGGGAAGGATTAACTGCCACACGCCAAGTCTTTATTCCTTCAACTGTCAGCCCCAATGGAGAACGCTGTGCCTTCCAAAGCTGCAAAATGAAAAGCTGGGCCATGTGCAGCAGGTTCACTTTGTTTCCCAGACAGCTGCTAATCGTCCTAACAATGCTGCAACATTTAGCTTTCTGACACCGAGTATCTAGACTGGTCCTCAATTAAACGTGTTTTAATCACCAAGCCTCTAAATGCCATCATGACAGATGCAGCCAGCAAATCTTTACTCCTGCTTCCCACACTCAAATTTCCACACGTACACTCAGAGGAACTGGAAAACCTTCTCCAGAAGCTGAACTATGACATCCTGGCCTTCATTTCTAACAGCTACTCTAGGTTTCTTACCTTGTAAGCCCATTCTGTAGAGGTAAGGCACTGAACATTTGCTAAATCTGTGGCTGATGGTATTTTGAATGTTTTTTAAAGTATGATGACTAATTCAGGACAGCTGTGGCTTTTCCACTTGCTATGAGGCTATCTGAATCATCTATGAAGTCAAAGAAGATGAGGAAGAGGAAGGAGAAGGAAAAAAGAGGAGGAAGAGGCGGCAGCTATTAGATAAACCCAGAAAATCCCCATACAATCTTATTAATATTAATAGTCTCAAGCCAATGCCCAAGGGAAAATAACCAATGATGCCTTACCTGGATTCAAGTATTTATAACGAGAGAATCTATGCTGTTTGAGTCTCCTTTAATTTCATTTTTTGATATTCATTTTAACTTTTGTTTGAGATAAGGTCTCATGTAGCTCAGGCCAGCCTTAAACTTGCTATGTAACAGGTGATGACGTCAAAGTCCTAATTTTCCTGCTTCCACCTCCTCGGTGCTGGGATTTCAGTTGTATATGCCACTCCACCCAGATCCCACTTTGAAATTTGCTGATAACAGAGCCTCATGTTACTTTTTTCATATTGGTCTTCACTTTGCAGGAGCATGCATACAATCTTATATTCTCTATCAATAACCATCATTTGTAGCTATTGCTATGAATATATAATCTGGTTATCAATCCTAAACAAAGTACCAATTTTCATAAATGGTATACATCCCTACAGGACAATTGGAAAGAAAAGCTCAAAGACAAGAGACCATTCTGAGTTGTTGGAAGTTTTTGAAAATTAGATTCCGATTTACTACCTCTTAGGGTAATGGGGCCCATGAGAGACATGTGCAATGTTTACAAGGAGATGCCCGCTGAGGCAGTTCAGTTTCTTGACTTTCAAGGAAGATTGAATGTATCATGAACTGCTCCTTCATTATAGCTGTCTCAGAGATGGCCCACTGTCTTCCAAGTTGAAACACTAGGAAGTCAATTAGTGTCAGTTATGATGTGAACACCTGTCGACAAAGACCTGGACTAAAACCAATCCCATTAACATAGTCACTCATGGCTGCCAAATGGTCAGGCTTTGGATCACTTAGGATGTCGTCCACATTCAAAGAGGTGACCCAAAGGCAGAAAGGTCCAAAACCCCATTAGTCATCTTCTAAGCCATCCAAGTCCCTATCACATATATGATGTATGTATCTGGAACAGGGCACCTACTTTCTAATGATCGTTTTAAAAGATCATACAAGCTACTCACAAAAGTCAGGGTTTCTGTTGAGAATTTGAATCCCTTTACTCAAACTTTTAAACTCTTTTTTCTAATTGAATCTCTCATTGCATTAGAAACAAACAGAAGAGAGGGAATTCAGACAGCACTATTTAGAAAAGAATAAAGTACAACACAAAATTATAAGACAGAGAAATTACTGGTTGAATCTGTCCTTGCCAAAGTGATGTGTTCTCTGTTATGTGGAAGATTTCCAAGCCCAACTGTCACTTGGCTTACAGAAGCATGGGGCTGAAAAAAATGATGACTCTGGATAATAAAGTGGAATGTCACAAGTAGAAATGAGAGACAAGGAGAGCAATGGAAGAACACCAGGTTAGATATGTCACATCTTAACGCCTCTTTGTTTCTACAATATGGATAGGGAAGTTCTAAACACAAGGCATCAGATATTTATGGGACAAAAGCTGTGAGCCAGGCTTTCATTTTTTTTATTTTTATTTTTATTTTTTTTTGGTTTTTCGAGACAAGGTTTCTCTGTGTAGCCCTGGCTGTCCTGGACTCACTTTATAGACCAGGCTGGCCTCGAACTCACAAAGATCCACCTGCCTCTGCCTCCCAAGTGCTGGGATTAAAGGCGTGCGCCACCACCGCCCGGCTCAGGCTTTCATTTTTTACATGCAACTGTTTCTCTTGTGGCATAACGAAGCCACCAGTGAGTGGAGAAAGAGACAGAGACCTTTGGATTAGATTGTAAACAGCTCCTTTTCAAAATGGTTCCTCTGAATGGTAGCCATATGCTATGTTCTTTAAAAAACAAAAAACAAAACAAAAAAAAACATCACCAACAAAAAAACATGGTCATGAAATGATCTTTCAGTGATCCTCGAATCTGAAACTTATCTTTTAGACAGTTCTCTTAAAAGGCTATATTACAGGTTAGGAACAGAAGAATCTTTTGTGAGAGTGAATTTTAAGCTAGGGAATTGGCAACCAGGTTTTTTTTTTTTTTTTTTTTAGAGTATCAGCCAGAAACGGAATTATGTGTGCCAGATAGTTTAAACTCCTACATGCAGTATAAGCTCAGAGCGGAAACAACTGGGCCATTAAAATTTAAAATGTTATTAAGGCCAATAGATGTCTTCAACTAGATCTGTGCTTAAGAATTCAAGATGACTTTTGTAGTCATAAAATATAACAAAGAATGCATTAGGAAAGCCATAACTGTTTGGGGATTCTTTTTTTTTTGTTAATAGGGGGTTTGCAGCATCTCAAGGGCCTCTCTTTAAACACAATTTGCTGAAGTGTGAAATTTGCTGGATCCCGCTGCACCCAGGAGAGAATCCCTAAGTGCCAGAAGAACCTCATTAGAACAACATCGCACCTAAAAAAATCCTCCCCAGCGTGGTCACTAAGAAACACATAAAGCACAGCTCCCATGGAAGTTATTTTGTATGGCTTCTGAAATGGAGGAAGAAGAGAAAAACACACTACAAAGAGAGGCTCCATTTCAAATATACTTTGAAAAATTAGTGATTAAATTTCAAGGGCTTCTGCTCCGAACAGCACATTTTTATATTATATGAAGACTTCCTAACTGCATTGACTTAGGCTCTTGCTTAAGTCAGTTGACTTCTCTTCATCAGAGTTAATTTCAAATGGAAGCTGGAAACATCATTTAAGGCTTTAAATTTCTCTGTTCATTCTTTCTGCTTCTATGAAAACATGCTTCTAACTCCCATTGTTCAGGGTTCTGTTGCTGTTCTCCTAGCTGATGTTGGTGTAAAATGAAGCAACAAGGTTCCACCACATTCTACAGTGATAACCCTGCCTCCATTTTAAGAGAGAGGAAAGGAGTTGATGGAGCCCCCAGAAACCAGCATTGGAAGAATGCTTCCTAGGAAGCACCATCGATCCTGGTTCTCTCTCCTAGGAGCCCAATAGGATCAGGGTAGATTTATTGGGCTCCAACACAGTCAAGGACACCATCCCACATCAGCAACACTTGGGATCACCAGTCATTTTCAGAGCTAAAAAACAAGAGCCCTAGGCTACCTTAGTGAGGGTAGAGAATGCCTGAGCAAGCTTTCTCCTAGTAGCTTACTTGAAAGACTGGCTTGTTTCTATGCCCTTAGTATATGCAAGGAAACATGGATGAAGCTGTGTTTCCATGTACCTTAGCTTATTACACCCAATATACACACTTAAGTCACCCTCCCCCCCATCGCCACCAAAAATGAGTGGATTCTGGAGGCAGCAGATTTAGCGCTTGCAGTTTGTTATCTAGATGAACACAAACTCTCCAGGGAGCCATTGTGAGCCGACCCCTTTTCAATTCCTGTTCTAATGGATGGATCTTACCCAAGTGTGCTATATACTGGGAGCCTGCTGGTTGCAGATCCTTACTTAGCTCTCAACTGAGAAGCTGGAGTTGCCTCTTAAACGCTCGATGCATACTCTTAAACGCTCTATGCATACGCCACATACCAAAGGTTCCTATGAGAACGTCTTTAACACATCAGTTCTGGGGCTCTCACTCAAAAGGTGTTTTTGAAAGAGTACCTCAAACTGCCTGACAAATTTGTACATCTATGGTATCGCTTGGGAATTGAAGGGCAAAAGCAGTTGGTACATTCTTCCTTTTTCTGACTCAGTCCTCCACTCAAGAGCGGTAACAAAATAGCACAAATATTTCAAGGCATTGTAAGTTTCTCCATAATATATTTTAGAGGTTATTTTTATTTTAGCAAGTGGCCCCTATGCTTTATTAGAACAAAACACAAAAAAAGATGGCTCAGTAGAGAACTGCAGTCTAAGGCTTAGGAATTAATTCAACGGAAGTAGTTTAAGGGGTTCTTTGCCTGCTCTGTGGCTAGATAGTAACCATTCTGAAGGCTGTTCGGCTAGATTCTCACAGCTCTCCTAACAATGGCCCCATATCCTAGTGGGCTTGGCAGAAATGAAGATGTTCTTCCCAAAGAACATCTTCCAGTTTCACTATTTTGAAAGAAATGGGATCCACTCCCCTCCCTCCTCCACCCATACACACAGAAGGAATCTCCTACTCGTAGAAGAACAGGTGCCAGTCAGCATGAGAACTGGAAAGAGATTTCACGAAGATCTGACAGCTTACAGACCACCTTACAGGATCGGAAGGCCAGACAATGAACAATCAGCGCTGGGTGGGTCCACGCTTTGACTGGGCCTGCTTAGATGTGGTTTATTGACCCTCTCGCTTCAGGACCTTGAAGACAGACTCAGGAGTTAACTGGAATTCTTTATCCCTCTTCCCAAAGAGGCTACATTGAATAAATCTACCACTGCTAATCTGGCTCTTTTGTCTATTGAGGATGGGTGAGCACATCTGAATTGGGGCACAGCTTATCCCTCCAGTTCAGTAACAATACATGCAAGCAGACTGTCAGAGATATTTCTCAATGAAAGCCACCATGTTCATGAGGCAGGTGACCAACAAATGTGTGTCACTGTCTTTCTTTTGTCACTATTATACAGCTGAGAACTCTATCATTGCACTGCTGGTACAAGACAAGGAAGTTCATGTATTTAGTGCATCAGAGCCAGGTGGACACCACAGGAAGGCCTGCTTCTCTGTATAAATTATAAACCTAAGGCAATAGTTTCTGACCCACCTGAAGACCACAGACAATGTCTTACTGAATAGTCCTACCATGACTTTGCCTTTGGGAAACATGGAGTTTTTCACTTATTCCCTGCAGACTTCAGATCCTCAAGGCAGTATTAGTGCTGCAACATGGCTTTCAGGTTAAAATAAAAACCATTTAGAGACATCAGCAGGGGGTTAATGGAAGCTTTGATAAAGATTCTCTGGATCTTTTCATTGATGTTCAATTGCAGACTGGACTCTGGACTCCCCTTTGGCTGCTCTGGGGAGACAGTGATTAATTTTGCTAGCTGGAAAGATATCTAGAGACTGCAGAAACCCACCTAAAAACTAGTGTGAGCCCTGAACTCTTCAATTCTCATCTCAGGCAGGCATTTACTTTTTGGATCTTTTGACAGCTTCTCCAGAGTGTACAAATTGGCAACGGAGTCCAATGTAACAAGCACAATGTTAAGAAACGAGAAGAAAAGCAGAGTTAGACTGCCAGGAGCATGCAAGAGAGTGGATTTCCCGCCTCACAGATGAACATGTGTGTATATTTATGTAGGAGCAAAGCAAATGGAGTTAGGAAAAAACAGTGTTCTCTGGCTTGGGTGTATAAATAAAAACTAACGTCCATTTTCTGAGAATGAAATATTTACCTCTCTAAACAATGAGAACTTTCACTTATACACAATAATTACCACTAGGCACCGCAGACATGCCATTTGTCTAAACGGCTCAGTCAACCTTGAAGTTGGATAATTTAGTAGATTCCTTTGGAAGGCTTTTCATTTTTTTTTTCCTCACCAGGCCTTAGGGTACCAAACACAAATATGAATCCAGGAATCCTTGTCCCCCCCCCAAAAAGACTAATATTTTAAAGAACTGCTTATGTGTTTGATTTTAGAATTATAATAATGAACTAATGAGTAGGCTTACTAATTACAGTGGAAGCAACAGTAATCTATAGAAATAAAAATCTTTTTTGGTATTAAGTTTAAATCAAGAGATTGTTTCTTTAAAAAAATGTACTTTATGTTTTTTTTAAATACACATTTCATAAGGACTATGAACTAAACCAGGAGCCTGTGGCTGGAGCAGAGCTGTTAATGAGAAAACCACAGCCTGGCTCCTCTAAAGACCATTGTGTGCTTGGTCGAGTTTATAATTATGCTAGCCAACAAAGGTCTCCCAAGCAGCCACCACTTCTGCACTCCAACATTATGCACCAACAACGAAGGATGCACATCAGCACTGTCTCACCAGGGCTTCTTTCCATTCTTTGGGCCATCACTAGTTCTACCATTTGTTTTTCCCTTCAAATTTTGGAGGGGGAAGGAAAACTAACATGATTTCCTGGAGATCAAGGGAGACAGGGAATCTTCTCAGTGAGAGGATAACACAGACAATTGGAGCATGTGATTATCTGAGACCTAAAGTGGTAAGGATCCAGACTTTAAAGAGAACCAGGAGACTTCACAATGGCTCAGGGAGAAAAAGCACTTGCTGTGCAAGACTGATGGCTGGGCTCCAATCCCTGGAACCTATATAAAGGTGGAAGGGAAAAAACTGACTCCAACGTTGTCCTTTGGCCATGGCATATGTGCCCACAGATATATATCATGCACACACACGCACATACATACACACACAAATGAAATTTAAGATTTTAAATAATTTTAAAAACTGAAGGGAACCAGTGTACACATCATCTGGAGAAAGGCACGTTTCAATGGCAGTAACAATGGGGGAAGGTTTGTGGTCCAAGGAAGCAAAAGGCATGTTTGAAATCGTAATGACTCTGGTTAATTTTTTTTTTAAACACAATATAAACATCTTACAAATAACACGTCTTGCCAAATGCAAACAGTCTCATACGGATTAACCAGAGTGCTAAGCTGCCACATCCTTCCCCTGAAGCACCATCTCCCACAAGTGGCATGGCCATTTCAACATCTTAACCCCCATTCTGACTACTCCCCTTTCTTGATTTGGTATTTCACAGCAGAGACCAGCTTAAAAAATAAATGTATAGCCAGAGTTCTTGATTTGGTATTTCACAGCAGAGACCAGCTTAAAAAATAAATGTACAGCCAGAGTTAATTATGTTTACACTGCCAGCCATTCACTCAGCCACAGCTACCCAGACATGCTTCTGCAGTTGGAACCCCTCATATGAACAAATGACTGGTCTTATATTCCAATAAAACGTTATTCATAGATGCCAAAATCTGAATTCCACATGTCCAAATGACACAAACTGCTACTCATATTTTGATTATCTTTAACCCTTTAAAAATACAAGAGCCATTTTTAATGGATTCTTTGAGAATAGAGGAGGTACAATGCTGAAACAGTTAAAATTTTTGCCTTTCAAATACTAGCAATTTGTTTTCTCTCCTTTTGCCCACTCAGTGAAAAGCCTTGGTGCTGAGCCCACTTCATTTTAGTACTGTATTCCACCATAATTCTTGGAATGTGCTTTCTGCTTGTCCTTTGATCTCACATCCTCCTTCTGGCTAACTCCAGGATGGCCTCCGGCTCTCACACCTAACCACTGGCCAGTTTCATACTGAGCTAAGACCTTGCCTCTCAACACCTTTCATATAAAGCCAGATTCTCCTATATCCTTTTGCCTGGATCATACTGACACAATGATCTCCTTATCTGGCAACTGTATTCTCTTTAACCTTGTCAGAATGTGACATAGGAAAGCTAAGAATTTTCATATGGGTTCCAAACTTTAGGGTTTCCTATTTTGATCTGGTTTTATTTTGAGTCCCATGTCCACCTCTCGATCACACAAAACCTAAGCTTCAGACCCTAGAAAACCTGGCTCCTGTCTGCCTGTGGTACATCACCTCACTCAATTGCCCCAAGATTTTTTCTTTCTCCCACCACTTCCTTGAAGCTTTCTTCTGCTATCTAGAAGACAGGTAGCAATTATACCCAGTGGGGGTGAGAATTCCCACTGTTCCCCATTATCCCACTCAAATAACATAATGTGTCTAATTAAAAGATGGCAGAGAAAGAGAATGGGATCTTACCAGTTGAATAATAACAGACAGGGTACCCCTTGTACTTAATTATTTTCTTTTCTCTTCTCATTATTTTGAGTTTATTGGATGTATTGCTACTAGACAGAGTTAACCTGTTTGTTTTTCCTGTAAATAAAAGTTAAGTCTACAAATATATTGAATAACTGCTACTAAAGTTGGAACAATGGTGTTATGACAAAGTGTCATGCCACTTATCGGTGGTGTGGCTTTCTTCTTGCAGTTTCCTTAATTGTGCAACCCTAAAGAACAATGACTGTCTAACAAGCACTACCGGTTCATCTGATGGCAAAGCAACTGGGAAAGGTCTTCAGAGAGACTACTGAAGGCTCAGACAACTGCCTGAGAACAGCAATGACTAAATTATGTTCTTAGCCTACAGCAATTCAACCAAGAAAACAGGGCCCTGCTTCATGCACTAACTACTATTACCAGACAGGAAAATGTCACTTGGCTATGGGACCCTTAGGAGATGAGCATTACTATAAAGTCACACCAGGGTGGCAAAGTTATAATGATAATTATACAGAAACTCTTTAGAATTGCTTCCACCTTGGAATTGCTCTTAAGTTATGAATGCTATCCTCAAGAGTCCAGACTTATTAACTCCAAGGTCATGCCAGCTTTTGACTCTCCATATGAATGCATAGGTCCCATAGAAAAGGCTGTAGTTGGGCAGGGTTAGATATTAGATAATCAAATAATCTATAGACTATTTGAATGCTTCTGGACTCGGTGCTACAGATGGGAGTCACTGAAACACTATTGCTGCCAGAGAGGGAGATGGTCAGATCTTTCCTACCTTGTTACAGGCAATTTAAAACCCAAAATGTACATTTGGGCCAGTGAGAGGGTTCAGCCATTTAAGGTTAAATTTCAGCATCTCCTGATGGAAGGATATGGACTCCTGAAAGTTATTCCCTGCCCTCCACTCATGTGCACACTCACCTACTCTCTACATGGTTTAAGAAGGGACTTCCATGATTCTTCATATGCTTAACATACACAAACAAATCTTTAAAAAGTGGATACCTGCTGGGCAGTGGTGGTGCACGCCTTTAATCCCAGCACTTGGGAGGCAGAGGCAGGCGGATCTTTGCGAGCTCAAGGCCAACCTGGTCTACAAAGTGAGTCCAGGACAGCCAGGGCTACACAGAAACCTTGTCTCGAAAAACCAAAAAAAAACAAAAAAAAACAAAAAAAACATACCATTGCCTGTGGATGTAATGCAATTGAAGATTTGAAGAGAAAACTACTTATAGGTATCAGGTTAATAATGAATTAAGACAAATAGTATGATCTGGTCTCCAAGCTGACAAACCAAGCCTGCGGAGGTTGGTGGATGCACCGAACAAACAACTCAGCAATATTAATGCCGGCTGCTCCCACAGCATTTTAAGGAAAACTATCACAATTCCATTTCCTTAGCCAGAAAACATTTGTTTCATTTCCACAGCATTTTTCTCTCCTAGGTGCTGCACACCCTGTATTCATTTGCCTGAGATGGTCCGCTTAAGTCAAAGTAAACTGAAAGAAAGCCTTCATGAAAACAAAATCACCCAGCAGTTTGCGTCACCATTCTTCATAAACACCAAGACAATTTCTCAAAAAAAAAAAAAAAAAAGAATAGTTGCTACAGGATGGAAAATACAAGAAGCTGAGCCTGGATTTACTGTTTGTTGTGAAGGACAGGAAGTCTGGTAGGAGCTTCCCCCTTCAAGGTTTAATGTGATGACCCTTTAGGTACAACTCACCTCCACCCCCATCATCACTCCTGATGTGGAAATTGGAGTAGTGACCTCTCCTTAAGCATCGGGGGAAACTAGGTACTCCAGAAGTAGGATGTATTCAATGCAAGCCACTCTGCGCATTCACACTACATAAAGAATGCTCAGCTCACTCTTCCCCTCAGCACCAGTTTCCTTCCTCCAGGACCCTTGGCATCAGTCTACTGGGTAACATACCTGCATCACTCCATTAAGCCCTGCGGGTTAGTTACAAAGCTGGCATCCGGCAATCAACTTATCAATAACCAAGTGCCAGATACCCTGATTTCCTTTGTCTTTTGTGTCAGTTGTTTTTGAACCCAGGGGGAGAGGAAAAAGCTGCTGCTATAGCTGAGTTCAAATGGCTTACACGTTCTTGTGAGAACACAGCCCATTCACACTACCTTCCCTCAAAGTCCCTCTACATCCGAACTTCACACCCCTTTCCCTCACAATGGGAGACTGGCCAAGCTGAATACAGGCATAATATTGATTTCCTAATAATGGGAAGGAAAGGCCACTGTCTACACTAAGCTTTTCTCCTTGTTATCTCTTAGTTGGTTTGTCTTAAACAAAACAAACAAACAAAAAACCCAAACAAATGTTACCCATGGGAGAAAACAAAACAAAAAAAACAAACAAACAAACAAACAAACAAACAAACAAACAGGAAAGCACAGCAAGGGTGGAGAAATACTGTGAGGCTGTTAAATGCTAACATCCATTAATTCTATGTATTCCTTATAGAGTAAGTCATCATTGTCTATACAAGTCCTTAAGGAATCTAATTTAATGGAATGATGGAACCAAATGCAATTAGAATATAATTGTGCATATGTAAATATGCTTAGGGGAGCTTTGACAGAGCTGATGACTGCTACATTCAACCAGGAATTTGGCCTACATTATTAATTCTCACTGTTATGGAGAGAGGGGTTGTTAAGCCAAGACAAACTACCCAATGATTTTGAATCAGTGAACTTCAAAGTGTGTGGCAGGACACTGAGGCATTCCTGCCCATGTGTGGCAGGACACTGAGGCATTCCTTCCCACATATATAGTTCTCTACTGAGCAAAACCACTTTCTGGCTGGCCTCATAGGAGGTCTCCTTACTGAAAGATTTATTTTTAATTTTGAACAGCTTCCCAGCATCCACCTCCATGAAAATTAAAATTGAGATGGAATTTTGTCCTATTAAACAAAGCTCCCTGCAGGATTGCTCAACACAATGGAGCAAAAAAGACACCTCATTGTTCTGGGGGAACTACCTGTCCACTTTTCTGCTAGCTTTAAAATAATTACAACAAGCCGGGCGGTGGTGGCGCACGCCTTTAATCCCAGCACTTGGGAGGCAGAGGCAGGCGGATCTTTGCGAGTTCGAGGCCAGCCTGGTCTACAAAGCGAGTCCAGGACAGCCAGAGCTGTTAAACAGAGAAACCCTGTCTCGAAAAACCAAACCAAAAAAATAATTACAACAATACTTTTTCATAAAACTTTTGAGTCTTTCCTCCATTTCTAATAAAGTTCTTGCACATGTTATTCGTGGGGAAGATTTTCAACATGCCTTCGCTTTGCTCTTTGGACTTTTTGGCATAGTAGGGGCTGACATAATCTTTTGGCTTGTGTCCTTAAGTATATGAAGAATCATGGAAGTCTCTTCTTAAACCCTGTAGAGAGGACTGAAGATGTCACTGAGTTGGAAGAGCAGTTGTTCAGTCCTGTAGGTGGAATGAGGATGAGGAAGGACTAAATTTAAAAATATTGATTGGTGGTGGTGCACTCCTTTAATCCCAGCACTGGGGAGGCAGAGGCAGGAGGATCTCTGTGAGTTTGAGGTTAGCCTGGTCTACAGAGTGAGTTCCGGGACGGCCAGAGCTTCACAGAGAAACCCTGACTTGAAAAAAAAAAAAAAAACAGACTGGTCATAACCAGATTGCTCTGCACATGTTGGCCACTTCTGAAGCCCAGAAACCAATGATGGTCCAAGGAGCTTGTGATATGTTCATTACATTAAATACACATACACCAAGAACAGAACAAACAGACATTACTGCTACTTGCAATACTACTAAAATGTTGGACATTATTCTACCTGACATTATTCTATCTTTTTACAAAGATGAAACAGCCTCAAACAGTGTGACTATCCAAAAGCACAAAATTAAAAGGCAAAAGCCTAGGGGCTGGGACCATAGCTCACTTAGTAAACTGCATACCTAGGAAAAAAAAAAACAGCAAAGCTTGGTGGTAGATTCTTATAACAGTGAGGCAGAGATAGGTGGATCCTTTATGATCCCTGGACAGTCAATATAACTTACTTGGCCAGTTCCAGGCCAGTGAGACACCCTGCCTCAATAATAATAATAATAATAATAATAATAATAATAATAACAGCAATAACAATAACAATAACAATAATAACAATAATAAATCAAATTAACAAGATTGTACCTGAGAGTCCACCACATATGTGTATGTACATGAATACACAACCAGACACATGTATCTCCACACATGTGAACACACACACACACACACACACACACACACACACACACACACACATATAGAGAGAGAGAAACACCTGTCCAGTTGACATATTTATGGTACATAACTACAAGTAAAGAGACTGTTCATACTTAAACAGCTGAAGATTGTTCCATGGTAGCTCCTGCTCAAAATATTTCCAAATACTTTTTTTTTTTGTATTCTAGGAAATTTTTAATAAAATGGAAAAAATGGCTTTGGATCAAGTCACTGGCATACTTTTCTTTACTGAACCAATTAACATGGATATTTTACTTAACTATGTCACCTCCTAAAACATTTACAAGAAAAATTAAAAATGAAATATAGTGCTTTGGCAGCAGGGTTGAGGGCCACTTAGAACTCTTTTCTGGTCATAATAAACCACTTTCCTCTTCCTCCTCCTCCTGAAATCTTCAGAAATAGCAGGGAACCTGGTCAAGGAGGTGGCTCAGCAAGTAAAACTTCCAGGAAAGCCTGACCTAGATCCGATCCTTGGATTTCACAGTGGAAGAAGAGCCCCATTCCTGAGGTTGTTCTCTGATCTCCACATGGGAACCCTGACTCTCCCATACTTCTTAATTTTCAAGACTGTGGCAGATTGGTGAGTAACTCAGCCCAAACACTTGAAGATCAACATTTTCTAGTTATATGTATGTGGTCTATGCCATACAAGAAATAGGTAGGCTACTGCCTCCTTTGGCTCAGGTTAGCCAGATTCAACTAGGCAAATGTCTACAAAATTAGCATGCAACCTCTTTGAAAAGCTAGGGTGGGATTTGAGAAAGGCTATCACCATAGCCCAGGCTTGCCCCAAGTTCCTCATCCTTCTGCCTCCGTCTTCTAAGAATTCCAATTATAGGTGTGTCTGTGACACAGGATGAGCAAGCTTCATAAGGCAAATTTCGTTAAGTACAGAAGTGAGATTTACACAGCTGGCTCTGATATAAAGCCAGGTATATTATTTCTGGTCTTTTACGTTAAGAACAAGATCCAAGCTATAGCTGGGGTAATGTTTTTATTGGATAATTCAACAGATGCCAGGGTAGCACCCTGCATTAGTAAAATCAATTTTATGATCCTGTGTAATCTGTAAATACTGTGATTACCATTTATGGATTTGGGGATTAAGTATCAAACATCAGGGCTGGAGAGATGGTCCAGTGGTTAAGAGTGCTTGCTGAACAACCATGAGTGCCAGAGTTTGGTTTCCAGTAATCATATAACAACCCAGATACCCAGTATACACCTTTAATGTCACCAGAATGAGGCAGAGACAAAAGGATGACTGAGGTTTGCCAGCTTCCAGCCTGCCCTAGAATACCCGAGCTTCCAGCCTGCCCTAGAATACCCGAGACCCGGGAGAGGCCCTGCCTCAAAGGAGATGGTGGAGAGGCGAACCAGGCTCTTGCAGCCTCTAGGTGCTTTGGTGCTCCTAGGTACCTGCACAGCCACATGAACATATACTCACATAAAAACAGTTAAATCTTAAAAGACAAAATAAGCAAATCATATATGATGTGCACCCAAGTGACTCAGTTCACTAATGTTTCATCTTCTTTCAGTCACACTGTTGGATTCCTCATTTTATTTCTATTGCCTGAGACAAGAAATGGTATGCTGCTGCTGCTGTCTGAAGTTATTTGCCGAACTGGTAACTAACTGCCTTCCTCCAAATCTTTTGCATTCCAACACAGCTTGTAGATTTATGATAGGTTCTATAATTCATGATTATCAGTACCTATGGCTTTCTCTGTAAACATTCAGAGTTAGAGTAAATAGGAACCAATTCCTACCTGCTTGGTTGGTTGTCACTGTGACAGACACTGACTGGTCGGGGCTAGGGTTATACTTAGACACTCCATTCACTGCCCAGATCTCAAATGTGTAATTGGTGTGTGCCAGGAGGTCAGTGATGGAGACTCTGGTCGTTTTGAGGCCATTCTGCTGTGGTGTGTAGTGGACTCCACTTCCGCAGGGCCGACACTTGCTGGGGTCACCAGCTCCACATTTCTTGCAGACCACATTGTAAGAAATGTCCTGACGGCCCCCTGTGTTCTGAGGACTGCTCCATTCCAAGTTGACTGATGTCTCATTGACATTTGAAATCAAGTTGAGGGGAGCAGATGGTGGACCTGGGGAAAGAAAAACAGATCGTCACACCAAGAACTGTGATCCTATTGGATGCCTTCAGAGTTTGTATATTCTCTCTGCATCTCTAGGGGAGAAGGGAGACCCATTTTTCAAAGCAGGCAAAAGCCAAAGAAAGCTAACAGAAAGGAGCCTTTAAAAGAACAATACGATAGAAGTTGTACATGTCTGTGTCATTCTACTTCCAGTGCAAATAAACATGCCACTTAGAGACATGAAACCACTCTACAGCAAGCAGGCTCGAAGCCCAGGCCTGCTCTCAGTTGGCAGCAAAGCAGCATACGTTATCTGGTCTCCATCTTACCTTCTGGGGGTCGGCTCTGCAAATGGGATTCCAGTTCCCAGGGCTGTCGGGACTGGAAAATTAATACTTAAGAGAGTGCTTTTGAAGACCTGTTCTGATTGCTCAGCAGAGCACATCACCAATAGCAAATTAAATGATCACAGCTATATGGATATGGGTCCTTGGCCCCACATGCTAGTGGTGAGTAATTAGCAGGAACTGGTTTAACACCATTGCAAAGATAGATGCAGCCACTGAAAGATCTCAGCGCGAGGCCAGGGTTGTTTGTCAACGTCTACCAGATACCAACTCTCACTCTTGGACAGATTAGAGCTGCATCAGGCTACGTAAAAGCACGTTCATCCCTACTGACAACAAAACGTTTCTGAAATGTGAACAATCACGGTGATGGTGACTGTCGCAATAGCGGAGCAGTTAGGACTCAAAGCATCATAGGCAGTTGAAGAACAGTAAAAGAGAAGAGAATGGACTCTTATATCAAGAGGCTGTGCCTTACTGCTGTCCAGTAGAGACTGGGGTTGAGGGAGGAAGGAGAGACTTTCTTGGTCTAACTCAATTTCAAAAGTTTAGAAGATGCTTTTCATCTTTAAAAGAAACAAAAAATAAAAACAAACAAAAAACCAAGGTGAAGAGCCAAAAATTTGAGATTTTTTTTTTTTTTTTTTTTTTTTTTTGGTTTTTCGAGACAGGGTTTCTCTGTGTAGCCCTGACTGTCCTGGACTCACTTTGTAGACCAGGCTGGCCTCGAACTCGCAAAGATCCGCCTGCCTCTGCCTCCCAAGTGCTGGGATTAAAGGCGTGCGCCACCACCGCCCGGCAAGATTTTTTTGATACACACCTATCCATCTACCTGTGTATGTGTGTGTATACATATGCATGTATGTGCACACACACACATTTTGGGGATGACTGCTTTGAAGGTAATTTTACAGCACTTGTCTCTAGAAGGGAAGTTAACAGGGGGCCTGTATGAAATTGTTGCTCTTCTTACCCCCACTTAGCCACAATGGAACACTAAATCTGGTCCAAAGCAGTAATGGAGACAGAAGTAAAGCAGGCAGCCTGTGGACACAGTCACATTCAATATTTATCACTTGGTTTGCGGTGATGAATGGGGCCAAATGGATTTGGTGGAAACGTTCTGAGTGGGAAATCTCCCCTTCTTCTCTCTCATACTGCTTAATTAAAGATGTTATTTTAAAAAGGTAAGCAGCTTCTCCCTGTCTCCCCTTGAGACTAATTATCTACAACCTCCTTAGCTGTATAATCTACTCCCCCATCTTCAACTCTTAAGGAAAAAAAAACTTAACATAACTACTGTAAAATTTGTGTTAAAGCTAAGCCCACTTCATAAAATCCCCAGAAACAAAATATATGTTTTCTCTTATTTAGATTTTAAGACTGAATGTATGGTGTTGAACATATCAGCTAGCATAAAGTAAGTATGCATAAATGGCTTCAGAATACAGAAATGGAGTTACTGAAAATATTGGACTCTAAGAGACAAATACAGTGTTGAGTATTAAATGTTATGGATGAGGGAACTGAGATACAGAATCTGGACAGGCAATAGTGAAAGTTTATATAATATATAATTTATGAAGAATTTAACTGATGTCCCAAAGTGCTGTGCCCTAGTCTGGGGTTATTTCTGCTCCACCAGGCAGAAGGGTCACTTCAAGTAGGGGTGTTCCTTTTTTTTTTTTTTCTACTCTTCAAATTCTGTGACTTTTGATGGCCACCATGGTGAAAGCCACCACTGGTCTGCAGCCACTGCTGGCCACAGTCTGGTTTACAAAATGGGTCAGCCACTGGTTCTTACTTCACTGTTGACTCCCAGGGCTAAACAAGGGTGATTCTGAAATCCATTAACCTCCCTGCCAAGGCGCCCAGTCCACTTTCACATGGGAAAATGTGGCACAACTGAACCAACCACTGCGGAGGCAAAAAGTCAGTCATTAGTATGTAGGACAGGGCATGGCGGTGTCTAAACAGAGAAGAAATGGAGCAGAAAACTAAATGGTCACAGGACCCGGAGATGTAGCACTGCCATTTGGAAAGCAATACAAAGATGCGGCAGGATTTCAGAATTGCGGGCCGCGGGTGGTGATGTGAAAACAAACAATGGGCTCAAACCACCTCCTTGGTTCTTAAAGAAGGCCTTGAGGTTCATGCTTAAGAAAAGAGTAAGAACGAAGTTCAAGTTCAATGCTACCTCTAGGGACAGTTTAGAGAACAGCCCTGCTTGTGTGTCATATTTTGCTGTCTTTGATGAGAGCATTGCAGCAGCAGCGCACGAATCAGACAATTACAGTTGTATGACAAAGGTGGAAATGAAACATGGAAATTCCTGCCCTGTACGATTATCACACTGGCCTACAAAGACCCAGGAAAGCGCGCATGCTTTGCAAGCTAAAATCATAATGGCGGCTGTATTTCGTCTGTGGGATTGTGGCTTCCTTTTATACCTCCTGCCAATTAAAAGTTCACAAACATGGAAAGAGTGTGTTCCTCAGTTACTGTGAAGAGCCACTGTTTCCTCGGAAAAGAAAAAGATTCTCTTCTCATGACAATGAGGGTGTTGGGAGGGGGGAAATGGACTCACAGATAGCCAAAGGCAATTTAGGTCTCTAGCTGCAGCTAACATCACTGTTGCAACTCTTTGCAGGGATATCTAAAGGAAAGCAGGTGTGATGAGAAACATGAGCTCTCAGCCAATAAACAGAAAACATACCAAAGAAAAACGCTGATCACGACCTATTTTCTTTTCTATTTAAGTTTTGTATCTGAGTATCTCGTAGTAATGACATTTCTAACACTGACTGCTTCCCTGGTCAGAGACAAGACCGTCTGCAAGTGAAGTTTCCAGTTCTAAGTTCCCATATGGTCCACTTCCAGGAATCCAACCAACTAGCTGAATGTATTCGAGAAAAAAAAAATGTGTTCTCTAGATCTCTGTGAGTTCAAGGCCAGCCCGGTTTATGGAGGGAGTGAGCTCCAGGACAGTCAAGGCTACACAGAGAAACTGTCTAGGAAAACCAAACAGAAGGGAAAAAAATGTGTTCTCATGAAAATAAACAGCCAACTGGATTTTGTTTTTGTTTTCACTATTCCCCTGGTAATAAAACTACTTAGATAGCTTTATGTTGTATTAGTTATTAGTGTCCCAAAGAATATTTAAAGTAAATGGGAAAATGGTGTTCTTTATACCATGTTAGATATGGGTGTAGACCATCCTTGGATTTTGGTATCCAAGAGGGTCCTAGAGTCAATCCAAAATGCATAGCGAAAGAGAACAACATGACTTTTCTATCAATAAAAGCTACTGCAGAACGTGATCAAATATTGTAATCTTTCCGTCTATATCTCTCTTACTGAGCACACATTGATACCAGATTGCTTAAAGGTCACTGTAAGGAACAAAGAATCTTCTAAAAGCTAGCAATACTAGTCTGAACTCAAGGCTGGCAGAAAGCATGGTACCACTCCCAGTTCAGTTCCTTGTTTCTGTGGCCCAGCTCACTTAGGATACCAGATAGTTTCTTTCTAACCAGACATGCTCTCCACATCTGTCCCCGTCTATCACCTGTGTCTAAGTAATCCTTGAGGAAATCAATGTTCTCATTATTTCCCATAGTCTGCCATTATTTCCAAATATCTAGTTCAGAGAAAACTCAATAAATGATGAGTGAGTAGATGGGTAGATAGCAAACAAGGTCCTTGAGTGTAACTTGTATCGTGTGGTTGAACACGAGTTTCCTTGAATTAAGGCTGAATTGTTCAGCTTCTCCCACAAGGTGCATAAGCACTAAGCCTGTGAAGGACTGTCTCCGAATAACTCATTCCCATAAGCTAACCAGACTGGAAAAGGTGGGAAGGGCTATGCATCTACTATCAATGAATGGTTACCCACACTGGAGGTGCTGCAGAATGTCTGTTTATTGAACGGACAACTATTTATCGAGTGTCTCATTTCCTCACCTGCTGGTGAAGAGGGATTGGAAGAAAAAAAAAAACTCAACTCAATTCATTTTAATAATGCATTCGATAGATTCCTGGATTGGAGAAAGATTTGGAGGGGAGACCAAGGCTAAGCTCATCTAAATACAAAGTATGGGTGCATTGTATTTATATGTAAGCACGCTCCCTGCTGGGTTATGGACTACATGGCTAGCCACTGCACCCAGGAGTTTAAAATGGGGTCGTCGATTAAAGCTCTGTCAAGTCAGAACTGAATGGCTCCAATTTCTCTTGTGCATTCATTGTTCTCGGGTGATGATCTTTCACGAAGCTAGCTCAAATCTCTCTGGAAGAAATGGATTCTAACATTTCCAATGGAAGTCTCATATTTCCCTTTAATAGAACTTTAATAGCGCCCCCTCCCCCATTTAATTTTATTTTTATCACCAAATTAAGCCATTTTTAAATATGAAATAATCAACTGCAGCAAGGCTCGGAAGGGAAGACACTCCTCAGCTTCATTTTGAATCATACTTGTAAATCTCATGGCATTTATAAGCTCAGCATTCTCTGTCTCAGCAGCCCAAGAATAGGGGTGGCATGTGAAATTCTTTTAAAGTTTGCGCATTTTGAATTCCCTTCTTCTTTTTAATGTAATTTGGTGGCACAGATAATAACTATACTACTATAAACAAAAGACAAATGCAATAACCTTTAATTTATGAATAGAGTGGGGTCAGCATTCTTCCTTTGTAAGAACGTTTTTATTACATAGCCGCATTGTAAATATTTCAGTCTTTATGGGCCATATGCTCTTGGCAACAACCGCTCAGCAACCACAGCAAGTATCTCCACCACCGGGCATGGCTGTACCCAAGAAAACTTGGCAAAAGTAGATAGCAGTTGAAATTGGCCATAGCTTGTCAGTCATTCCTAGAGGGTTTATCAGTGGTTCAGCCTTCCTAATCCTGCAGCCGTTTAATACAGTTCCTCAAGTTGTGATGACCCCCAAGGATAAAATAATTTGTTGCTACTTCATAACTGTAAATTTTTGCTACTGTTACGAACTATGATTTAAGTATCTGAGTTTTCCCATGGTCTTAGGTGACCCCTGTGAAAAGGTCAGTCAGCCCCCAAGGTGTCCTGACCCACATGTTGAGAACGCCTGGATTAGATGATCCTTCCTCCCAGAAGAGGGTCTCTGAAGGTACCACCCACAGGTTTATGTGATTGCACACTTAGTCTTCAGCTGGATGATTTGGCCAGGGTTGTGAAACCTCTAAGGGGTAAAGCCTTGCTAGATGAAGAGGAATGCTAGAGTCACGGCTCCATGAGTTATACCCTGACCTGCGTCCCTGCTTCTTGGCAGTTGCCACAATATAACCAACCACACTTGTTCTTGCCACAACCACCAAGACCCACTCCTGTGACTTGCTGCCATGCTGAACTTGTATCCCATTAACTGAGCCACAATAAATCATGCCTCCCTTCCATAAATTGTTTCTGTTAGGCATTCTGCCATAGCGTATTAATACAGGTACTGTCATAACTATATATATATATACACACACACACACACACACACACACACACACACACACATATTAAATGCAGCATAAAACAATTTGGAAGCTCAGACTAGGAAGCCATGAATAATGCTGATTTCAAAAATCTAATTTATACCTGATGTGATTGTCTCAGGAAGGAATGAAATGCATGGAATATTATTACTTCTCACTGCTGTAACAAAGATGGGCCCCGCACGTGGAGAAGTTAAATGAACATTCGTTTCCTTCAGTGGTGTGAAATGCTTTCCACGTCACCTAGCGCCATACTGGTGAAAGGTGTTACAATGAGTAATTATTGTTTTCTTGTGGATTGTCAACTTACATTGAGTTGACAAGAGTTTGACAGTAAAAGGCCCCGGAGAAATTATAGCCAAATTATAGCAGATACAAAGGGTTATCACAGCACATCCTGTGGTATCATAAAATATCATATGTTATATCGCAAAAGGGATTTTCCTCCTTCACTAAGCATGTGTTCTCCTCTGGGAAAAGGAAGCATGTACAATCGAGATGGATCAGCAGTTAGGATTGGGCACTGCTCGTGCAGAGGACCTGAGTTTGGCTTCCAGCACACACATCGAGGGGTTCATAACTGCTTGTAACTCCCGCTCTCTTCTGGTTTCCTCTGGCACTACACCCACATGCACATATCCTGTGCACATACATATCCACATGTGATTTAAAACAAAAGCTAACCATGAACCTAGTCGTTAATGCATGCAGTATGAGTTATAACTATCATGTGAACTTCTTCCATGTGAAATCAAAGCCAGGATAACAATACCCACTGTACCTCACCCAACCCCTATGAACTTGAAGTAGACTTAATTCTTAGAGGAGAGACTAATAGTTTTACTATATGATGATTCCATTAGGATGGGGTTTTAACAGACATAGAGACATATGGTGTAAAGTTCCAGGAAAACCTGCAAATTCAATTTCTTGTAACAACTGGAATCAAAGTGCTACCAGACCCTGAGGCAGCCCATCACATAACCTTTTTATTTCCTTCCTGTGAGAATATTAGTTTCCATTCTTATTTCTTGGTTCATTACTATTTTTGAGTGTGTTCATGTATGTGGATTGAGTGTGCATGTGGAAGCCAGGGTACATCAACAGCCCTTCCTCTCACGCTGTCCACTTTGATTTTTAGACAAGATCCCTTATTTTGCCTGAATCTAGATGAGTAGGTTAAGTTGGCTGACCATTGGGACTCCAGGCTGGGGTTACAGGAGCATGCCACCATATTGGATTAAAAACAAAATGTGTTTTGGAAATTGAACTTGTGCCCTCATGCTTGCTGACAAGTACTTTACCTACTAAATTTTGTCCCAGCCCCTGTTTTGTTTTGTTTGTTTGTTGTTTTTGTCTATATTCTAATTATACCCCACACTCTCATGGTGTTTAACCGCCTAGTTCCTAACGTGTGACTAAGTAGCAGCTCCTTTACCTGGATACAGCAGCTACCTTATCAGACCCATCACTGCCATAGCCTCTTTGTGTGTGTGTGTGTGTGTGTGTGTGTGTGTGTGTGTGGTGTGTAAGAGAGAGAGAGAGAGAGAGAGAGAGAGAGAGAGAGAGAAGCTGAAGAGAAGCTGACAAAAATAAATAAATAAAAAGAGCAGTCTCATATTAACATTTTAGTCTGTAGCCAAGACAAGGAGTCTTACTTGACAGAAAGTCACCATACCAGGGCTCCTGTGGCACCATGGCATCCAGACCTATTACAGATTTTTAATACTTAACTGACTTTTAATCACCATCTTAAAATTCAATGCCTGAGCCATGAAATTAATTCTGGAAGTAGCAAGGAACATCCCAGGAGCCTGGGCAGAAACGTAATTCTTAACATGATCAATTTCTTTGAGCGCAACTGTCACCCGATAAAACGCCAAGGCAACTGGTTACAAGACATTACCTTCCGAGGAAGAGGCACCTTGGGGGCTCCAGTCCCATTTCATAAGGCTTCGTGGAGCAGAGCAACTTGGGGCTGTCAATAATACTTCAGTGTCTTAGCTGGAAAGCCTTTCAACCCTTCAGATAAGCTTTTGTTGTTAATCTCTCTCTGGTTGGAAGACAGGTTGCAAGACAGCGTAAACAGTGGAGGGGTGTGTAAGCTTAGACTCCGAAATGAAGCCTCTGTTTCCCTCCACCCCCCACATCTGTATATGTTGCCACCACTAATTGCCATCTCTTGACCCCGATGGATGGGTTAGTTTACATAAAGACTGCTGTCCAGGGATGCCACTTTTGAGATTTATGAACGGTGCACAACCTTTTATCACAGCAGTTTATGTGTTTTAACAATGAAGAGTGCCAAGGCAGGGCTGTCCATAATTTCAAAGCTGAACGACGTGGACACATCCATCACTTGTTGTGGTCATGAAGACCCTCAGCAGTGTGCTGCCGTTCCACCCATGTCTTTTTCTTCTATTTCTTTTTTTGCCTTTCTTCTCTTCAGGAATCTTTGTCTTTCCTTTCTTGGTTTGACTGGATATTTTGTTGCCTTATATGAGATATATAGGGCATAGTTGAAGTACTTTATGGATTCTCAGTTGGACAAGAGCACTTGGAAATACACAGTACCAAGGAAAATGTGACAGGCACTTCACTCAGGAATTAACTGAGCTGTGTGTGAGTATATGTTTCCTTACAACCCTTTTTCATAATTCATCTTAAAGCTAACCCTTGACTAAAAATTTAAAATAAATATCAGGGCAATCTGATAACCAGAAATTACTATGAGCAGAAGCTTAGCACGGTGGGAGGTTGGTTGCTTAGCTGGCAAAGTGCTTGCTGCGCAAGTGTGGGGACCCGAGTTCAGATCCTCAGCACCCACACAAAGGCCTGCCATGGTGATTCCTCAGGTCGGTACCGCACACCAGTGCTGTGGGAGAAAGGAAAACAAGTGGATCACCTGGGGACTTGCTGGTCGACCAGCCTAGCTGAAAAGGTGATCTCTAGGTTCAATGAGACCTTGCAGCAAAGAATAAACCCTATGTTGACCTTTGCTCCCCACACACGCATGTATGCATGTGTACATCACACACATACACACACACAAACAGACAAACACAGAGAAAGGAAGGGAGGGAGGGAGAGAGGGAGGGAGGGAAGGAGGGAGGAAGGAAAGAAGGGGGTGGCAGGCAGGGCAGAAGGGAGGGAAGACCTGAAAGAGAGAGGGGGGATGGAGGGGGGGAAGGAAAGAGGAAGGGCAGGCTAAGCAGCTCAAATAATAGGTCAATTTGATTCCAATTTTATCAGAAATTCAGACTCCGAAGCAAAGTGATCTCCCTCAGCACCTCAAAGAGACAGAAAACAGTGAAGCTTAATATACAAATTCTTTTTTTTTTTTTTTGGTACAAACTGGAACATTTCTAAGTCTCTTAAATTTCTCTAAGTCTGCCCTTGATGAAGATGGCTGGCTGGCATTACTTTGGGGACGATGCTCTGGTCTTTACTGAGAAGTCCTCTCTGCCCAGCTCCTACCTTCCAGGAAACAGGGCACTTAGGCATTTCTGATAAAGCCTCCTTCCCTGGTGAAGATCACTGGAGGGGGCAAGGGGAGCAGTTATATCTCCGCAACAGGACCCCATCGTCAGCTCATATTCTGCTGGGCCCCAGATAGCAGGTGGAGCAGGAGTACAGGCTAAGAGAAAAATCAAAATGCTGATAGCACAGAAGATCCTCCGTTCTCACCCCAGGGGAGCTCAGAAAAATGTATAATTGACCCTGTTTCAAAGAAGCATGCTGTGTGTAACCTCTGTATGGCTTCAGTGAGGACTGTCAGAGATGCCATCCAGAAATGATGGGGCTTTCTTGATGGCAGGCCACTCCTAATTATTCATGGGGGTAGAAAAATTGTAATAACTTGGCTAAATGGCACTGGCAGACTATCCGAGCCTTTCACTTGAGCAAAAAAGATTAATATTCCTCACACCTATGCATTTCCTCCTTGAGTGCAGTACAGTGTTTATTCCTGTGCAAGGAAAAGTGGGTCAGAGAGGAAGATCCAGGAAATGGTAGCTGATCTTTATGGAATAGTATGACACCTTCAAACTCTTCAAATAACCAGTTAGCCAGTCAGCCTGATGCCCATATAGTACTTTGTTTTGTAGGATGACTTAGGCTCATTGAAAAGGTCAGTGATTAGCAGAGATATATGACTTTATCATCTCTCCAAAGCTGGGAGTCAGCGCCATCATCCCTGGGCTTTTAAACACTATTCTGGGGATTGAACTCAGGTCCTCAAAGCTTGAGTGGCAGCACCTTCCCCACTGAGCTATCTCCCCAGTACCTCTCTAAACCTCTTCAATTCGTTTTTTTTATATATAATTTATTTATTTTATGTACATTGGTGTTTTGACTACATGTGTTTCATCAGATTGTTTGGAACAGGAGTTACAGACAGTTGTGAGCTGCCATGTGAGTGCTGGGATTTGAACCTGGGTCCTCTGGAAGAGCAGTCAGTGCTTTTAACCGCTGAGCCATCTCTCCAGCCCAACTTCTTCAATTCTTAATTGGTTTCGTGGACGAATCCTACACTTGCTCTATTTGTCTTCCCAATGCCAAAAGACAGTTATTAGGGAAGAAACAAGGATGAGGTTTAAACGCAAGTTAATATCAGACCTTCAACTTTTGAACAAGTGGCCTAGAAATGGAAGGGAATGGCAGCTGTATCTGGATCACCATACTGTCTTAGGTTGCTTTGACCACATTAGCTAGATTACCACCTGAGTGACAAGCAGGGGAAACATACATTTCGAACTAAAACCAGCTATGATGATGGGAAGTTGGTATCTCAATTGGATTTTCACCTTATCAACATATTACACTATCTATTTGCTATACAATGTGAAAATTCTCCTGCATATCTTGGAATTCAAGAGCTTTCATACAAAAAAGGATTGATGGCACAGATGATAAAGTAGTTAAAAAAATCACCCAATATGGGAGGGTCGGGGGTAGTGTGAGGAGACAGTCCAGTGGTTAAGAGCACTGGCTGCCCTTCCAGAGGACCTGGGTTTGATTTCCAGCACTCACATGGCAGCTCACAACCTCTGTAACTCTTGTTCCAGGGGATCCAACACCCTTACACAGACACATGTGCAGTCAAAACACAATGTACATAAAATAAAGATTTTTTTAAATCACCCAATGGACCTCCTGAAACTCCCAGGAACACTTGGGGGAGTTTTGTTCTCACTCTTACCAAACTGGTCATGACTCATCTTCAGTGACATGTTCATACAATGGCTCCCTCCCCACCATTACAGTATTAGCTATTTGAAGCTCCAAAGTAAAAAGAAATACATTTTTCGGATGGGGAGGAAAAGATGTAGTACACTTGAAACTGAAGGATGCCTTTTATCCTATGGTTTAGACATCAAAGCCTTACTCTAGACATACCTCCCCAAATCCCTAAGCCAGACTGCTAAGCATATAAATCTTTGGGGTGAGGAAGAATTGAACTGAACAACAGGGCACCTTCAAGAACTTGTTTGAAAAAAAATGGAGGAGACTCTCCAAATTAGAGCACTTTGCAAAAAAAGAAAAAGTTAAAAAAAAAAAAAGTTTCCATCTGACCTTGGCAGCTAGTAAGGACAATGTTATTTTAATTTGCATTCAGATTTTAACAACATAGTCACACAGCACTGGTGGGACCGGAGCTGGGTTTCCACTGAAGATTGCTCATCATTTCATTATGGTTCATTATGTTGATAACTGCCAGCAAGCATTAGAAGTGAGGGCTTTGAGTAATAGAACTGAAATGGTGATTTTAAAACAATGCACTTGCTAGAGGAAATACAGAGGCACAATAAATTCAAGTAGAGAAGACAAATGTACAGACAAAGCAAACACACCATCTATTGCTTAGAGTTTGGTCATTTCTACATTCTTGATACCCTCAGCCCTCAGAAAGTTTTCTCAAATCAGGACCTTTCAGCCTAGATTTGGGTACATTTGTACTTCTTAGTCTTGAGCTTCTCCATTGCAAACTGTGATTTTTCTTTTCTTTTCCTGGAATAGTTAAGCCCCTAAGTGTCAAGTCACTCTGAACAGGACTAAGCAAAGAGCACAGTAATAATTGTGGGGTTTGGGTTTGCTTATTTACTTATTTATTTTATTATTTTATTTTTGGTTAGGTACACAAAGCAAATGACCTCTTTCTTTCACATGGTACGACGTGGCTCAAATATTTTGAAATGTATTGGAAATTGCAATGGTTATCTTAAGCATTCTATTGGGTCAGCCTCCTCACTACAACCACTGAACACCAGCTAGGCGCAAACGTCATGAAGAAGTTGCTGTTTTGGCTCTGGGAGCCTTCCCAACACTGCAGAGAGCCAGACTGCATTCCAGAAGGGAAAGGGAAATTCGAGGGGAGAAGGGGCTTGGTAGCTTAGCTACAGAATATGCATTTTATTAATGTTTTCAAAAGCCGTGGGGGGTGGGAGGGTGGGAGTGGGGCTAGTGTCCTGCTATAATTCCAGCACTTGGGAGGTAGAAGATCAAGAAAGAATTAAAAGTCATCCTCAGCCAATGGAGAGAGGTCAAGGCCAATCTGGGCTACATGACACTGCCTCAAAAAAAAAAAAATCTAAAAATAAATAAATAAATCCCGTTGAAAAGAAAAAATAAAATATTGAAAAGAAAAAAATAAAATAAAAGTCATGAACTCAAATTCCACTGTGAGGTTCACTGTTGTGTTGGGTCTCTATCTACAGACAATATTACCAGAAAACCACAGTGCCTTTCTCCTCTGATCAGAGCTTGTGAGGGAATATGGGAGAGGTATTTACATTTCTACTGTCTGACATCAATCTGTAGGGAGTCTGAGAGAACCACAAAAGCCAAAACCAAAAACATGCATAGTGAGGGTACTTGGTTATATGACCTCCAACGGGGTAGGGCTATTTTTCAGAAGGAGACAAATGAACTATTTGATTTCCATTAAGAGCAAATGCTCTGGGTCCTTGAATATCCTTCTAGAGTTTCTTTCCACTAGCTGAAAGGGCCTGGCATGACAGAATCTCTGAGCTCCTGCCTTTCAGACAGAGAATTTATGCCCCAGGAAAGGCTGGTTCACCCAGTCATGTGGTCACCTGAGCCATAGACAGAAATGCAGAATCTCAGGCCTGGCTCCCATCCTGCTAACCAGTAAATGGCTTTTATGCGGCTTCTTCCATAGTGAAGTGTAGTGTAGGCGCTGCTCTGGCTGCATCTGGTGGCACCCTCCTATGATCTTGAATTATCACAGCTGGAAGGATGATGAGTCTGATGCTAGCCCATATAATTTAACAAGATCCCATCTCTAATAAAATTAAAAGGAGCTGGATTCCTGCTTCACCAGTAGAGCTCTTGCTTAGCATATTGAACCTCGGGTTCAATGTCCAGAAGTGGAAAGAAAATAATAATAATAATAATAATAATAATAATAATAATAATAATAATAATAAT
>CAJQZJ010013540.1:235703-259713 GCA_907164525.1 Lophiomys imhausi
ATAATAATAATAATAATAATAATAATAATAATAATAATAATAATAATGGTATGGGCTACTTCCCCCCCCCCCAAATACTCAGATTGAAACATCTCATTCTGCCTGAACCACCCTCCTATTAGGCTAACCAGAGGTTCCCTCAAAAGTCCTCCAAAATCCAAAATGTATTCATCGTCAAACTCTCTTAATTTTTCCAGGGGTGTGGACTGTGTGGACTTTTAGGTGTCTCCTTCTACATTAGCTGGTGAGACTTGTATTTACCTGGTCTAATCGTTCCCCAAGTGAACAAAAACCTGATTTTACAAGCCAGTGGAGCAGAGTCTCACTTTGGCTAGAAGAATGAGTCTTGGAGAGTGTGTTTTATTTCTTCATTAGTGTGCCGTCACAGTGAGCGATCACTAAATGTGGGGCTGCATAAGAATGCTGGGGTTAAAGACAGCATAATGAACAAAGAAGGTGCCTGATTATCGTGCCTGTCAGCACAAGGGAATTGGTTTTGTCACCTGGCTTAACCAACTGGGAAGAACTGATTAAGGGCTGGAATCCCTTTGAAAAGATCCCCTGGTGTTTACGTTCACGTCTGTCCCCACATCTTGTCAAGAGAATCCGAAAAAAACTGGGAATGGGAAGGATTTGTCTGTGGGTTATCTGAACAAGAGGTTCTTTGAGAAACTCCCACTGTTTCCTCTACTGAACCTTCTACGCAGGCGCGCTGTAGAATGGAACTTTTCGAAAAGTTAGAAACATCGATTTCCATGCAACCTATGTAGAGGTGTCTCCAGCAACCCCACGTGGCTACTCAGCCCTGTAAATGTGTTGAGCACACAAAAATGAGCAACTGAATATAAAACTTAACAGTCATGACTTTCCATTTAAATGGCCACATGCCTACTCTACTCGGCTGTAGATGGAACAATAAAGTTTCCAGTCCATATTCACCAGAAAGGGAGAAATACAATCCTCAGAAACAGATTCTAACCCTGCTGTCTCATCTAATAATAAAGATTCCTGAGTGTCCCCCCTCTCTCAGAGGAAAGCTCCCAATACTTACATAATTAATAAAGTTTTAAAAAATTAACTCTGGGGCCGCGGTGGTGCTTGCATTTAATCTCAGCATTTGGGAGGCAGATACAGGTGGATCTCTGTGAGTTCGAGGTCCGCCTGGTCTAAAAAGCAAGTCCAGGACAGCTAGGGCTCTGTTACACAGACAAACTCTTCCTCAAAAAACAAAACAAAAAAACTCTGTAGAAATGTGATATTCATCTTAACCACACAAGACTGAAAGTAAGATATTTTAGTCCTACCTCAGAGATCCTGGAGTGCAATATAGCCACTGAATAATTTAATCATGTAGTCACGACACAAATCATAAATCACAACAGAGAGTAATGGCTGAGTCACGCCCCCTCCCTGAGAGGTGGCTTGGCTAAGGAAGTGACTAACTAGAGATAAAAGACACAAACACTTCTCAGACCCCTAAAATGTGTCAGGGCTTCACAAATATTTTAATTATTTTCTAAAGCAGTCATAGGCATAGATAGTGAGAATACATTTCACAGATAAGGAACCTGGGGCCCAGAGACATAAAACACTCTTTGTCATTAACCAGACTTGGTTAGTGCTAGGAGCTCTTGCTAGCAGGGGTGGGGTAAGGAGAAAATGTGTGAGGTACCATCAGCACTTTCTTCTTCAGAGAAGCCCTGGGGAGGAAGTCAGCAGGTTACAGTGGTAATCAGCCCACAAGCTCTGAGAAGAGAAGAGTAGGAGGGATTCAAAAAGGTGGAAAAAAAGAGCCCCTGCAGCTCTTTATTGACCTTTTTTCAGAACCCAAATAGCTCACAACTCTTGCTCCTTAATCTTGTGGAACACAGTCTCACGGGAAAAAAATAGGAACGTCATATCAAAATTTAAATATTTTGGCTTCAATTCATGAGTTTACAAATCATTATTTTTTTTATTTTCATTTGCATCTTTGGGATATAGCACACAATTTATTTCTCTAACAATATAAAATTTTATGGCTAGGCACGGTAGTGCGCGCCTTTAATCCCAGCACTCGGGAGGCAGAGGCAAGTGGATCTCTGTGAGTTCAAGAATCAGAAGAATAAAACACACCATGCTGCTCAATGTTAAGTTTCCTGGCACTCACATCAAAGGAGTTTCTGTGCGGAGAGTAGGTGAGGTATCTCATACAAATAAAGGGCCGTTACATGTAACTATCAGCCTGAAAATAGTGCATGGTAGCACACACTTTTAATCCCAGCACTTGGGAGGGAAAGGCAGGTGGATTTCTGTGAGTTCAAGGCCAGCCTGGTCTACAAAGCAAGTCTAGGACAGCTAGGGCTCTGTTACACAGAGAAACTTGGTCTCAAAAATTTTTTTTTTTGCTCTTGTGCCTGGAGTTTCCACCACTCAGAACTTGTTGTTTGGTGGTGACTATAGACAGAGGCAGGAGTTCATTCTTCAAAAAACAAAACCAAAAACATTAATTTTAACACACAGAATAACAATACTGAAAAACTCAGATTTTTGGTTTAGTTTGGTGTTTGAGGCAGGTGTCTCTGTATAACCCTGGCTTCCCTGAAATTAAAGAGGTGCGCTGAAAATTTCAGTATTTGATCGGGCTTAAAGGGGGGGGGGGGTGGAGTGGGAGGAGACCATGATGAGAAAGAACTTAGTCTGGAAAAGGTATGAAAAAGGAGGGTAGTTGAGAGAGCTTTCCTGTTATGGAAACATATAGGGCTAGAGCGCTTTGCATTCCTTAATTCTAGAAGTTTAATGCTTGATCTGGGAGACCAGGCAAGAGAACCTTTGAGGAGTGCTATTGTGAGGTCTTCAGGATGTGCAGCTCCATCCTGGGCATCTCAGAGCTAGTAGTTACCTACTTCATAAAACTAATAAGGCCTTCCTTATACACAAGTTTATCATCCAAGGTGCCAGGTGGGTACACCACCTATGTATAGTGTTTAGATCACCTTAACGGTAGGTCCTCTTGGTTGTAAAAACCAGAGGGAATGGCAATTTCAGCACAAGTCTAGGATGGCTCTGAAATCTCTCTCCTTTCTCCCATTAAGGGTGGGTGTTTCGTGATTGTGCTACAGACTTAAGTTCCCTGCAACCACTGTTCAAAAACCAGGAATGGCTCCTTTGTTAAATGATGCTGGTCCTGGCTGGCTGCTCCATCTGAAATTTATAGTAATTAAAGATCAAAATAATAATAGCCAATAATATATAATAGTAAAATCTAAGGCATATCAAGTGGAACTGCTTTGCACATTACATATACACAAAAAACATGAGGATATGTAACAACAGTCCCAAGAGAGGTAAAGGGGAGGTATTCCTGACACCCAAATTTCAAAGTGCTCTGGAATCTGATGCTTTTCGAGTAGGTGTGACATAAAACAGACAAATTCCACACTTGACTCCACATGATAGACTGTGGTCAAAACAGACACCGCAAAAAAACTGGGTGAAGTTACCACCAAGTTATGAGGATTACATGAAACGCAAATGACTGTTATGTTTGGACGGGTCTCGTTCCAAACAGTCCCTCGTTGTGTATATGCAAATACAGCAACCCCCCCAAATCTCTAAATGTAAAACATTCCAGAATAAAGATATGGAACATATGCTACTATTGGTTCCATTTGACAGATGGAAAAGTTAAGACTTCAGAGGCTAAGCAGTCAGTGGGCTATTAAGCCATGGTCTGAGAAGCAAGCCCTGAACTTGAACTCCTGTATGCCACATTACCAGACTGTGCCCTGAAAGGAAGTTCTTCATTACTCCAAACTACTAGGGAAATGCTCAGGACCCATCATTCCTGCCTTGTTCAATGTCACGGCCACTGCAAGATCATTGCTCACACCTTGGAAACATTGTCTAAAGAAAGTGTGCGAAGAAATTTCCCTACCCATCCCCCCAGGCTTGCCAACACCATCTGTTCATTAGCCCAGCATTTATTAAGGGCCTCATATGAAATAAGTATTTATTGGGGTACTGGCCGAGGTGTTAAGAACAGAATTCTATGGTGAGAGAAGGAAGAGGTGTAACGACAACCAAACCGTGACCTCAGAGCACTCTAGGCTGTTTCTTATGGGACCAAAATACATCCCCAAACCTTGTCCTCTCTACCTGTTTCTCCTGTGGCTGCCAAGTTTCCCCCAGCCCTCGATGCAATAGTAAAGCCATTTATAAATTTCTTTCTCAGCTGTAATTACACTGTCAGACAACCTGAACACTCAATTTCAACTTCACAAACTAGCCTGTTGGCAGTTGTGTATTTTGAAAGTAAGCAGAAATAGCGAAGAAGAGCCTCTCTTTTCATGAGCATTCCTCCTGGTATAATAGAAGGGGCCGCATGCTGGATATCTAATTTGCCCCCTGCAAGGTTATCCTGGGAGGAGCCCTGGCAGCACCCTGCTGGATGGTAATAAAAGCTGCTCGCTTCGCAGGAGACAGGAGGAGACAAGCAGACCACTTACGTGTGCAGGGTATAGAAGCAGCATCACTGTCTGCTCGGAAAAAGCCTCGGTCACAGGTACAGGACGTGGCTCCTTCCCAGACAGAGTAGCTGTGCGGTGGACACTTGGCACAGGTGGCATCCGTGGACAGAGCTTTGTAATATCCAATTTTGCAAGCTACAGGGAAGGAGGAAAAGAAAAACACACATGATCTACTGCGAAAACAAAGCAAAATGCAAAGGCGTTTCCTTGGTGGCAGAAGGGAGGAATGGTGGTGGGGGTGTCAGGTGGTGTGGTTCATCTCTAGTGATCACCTGGCTTGAAAGGGAGGGAAAAGCAACCCAAAACATGGACTGACAGGTCTTATGTAACCCAGGCAAACTGTCTATGCAGTTAATGGTGACCTTAAATTTCTCATACTTCTGGCTGGAGAGATACAGTGGTCAAGAGCACTGGCTACTCTTCCAGAGGATCTGGGTTCAATTCCCAGCACCTGCATGGCAGCTCATGACTGACTATAACTCCTGTCCCAGAGCATCTGACACCCTCAGAGACATATGTGCAGTCAAAACACCAATATATATAAATAAAAATAAGTAAATTACTAAAAAAAAATTTTTCTCAGACTTCTGCCTCTACCTCCTGAGAGCTGGGATTGCAAGGTTGTGCCACCATGCCTGGTTTATGCAGGACCGAGGATCAAACCCAAAGCTTTCTGCGTGTTGGGTAACTCTGGCAGCTCAGCCTTCCTTCAAGGCTTACTGGCAATTCCAGTCAAAGAGCCTCAAAGGACCCTGCCTTAAAACTACTGTGATCAGACAGGTGGTGGTGGCGCATGCCTTTAATCCCAGCACTTGGGAGGCAGAGGCAGGCGGATCTCTGTGAGTTCGAGGCCAGCCTGGTCTACAAAGCAGGTCCAGGACAGCCAGACTGTTACACAGAGAAGCCCTGTCTCGAAAAACAAAAACAAAAACAAAAAAAAAACTAGTGTGATCAAGCACAGTGCAATGAAAGTTTGAAAGGCATATCTCTGAAAGCCAACACCCATTAGAGGCACTATCTTGATCAATCTTACTGTAGCCCTTTCCAAAACACTGCTATTATCGTTGTCTTTAAAAAGAAGAATTCCAACTTCCAGCAGGTAATTGCTTGTACAATACAAGACTTTACACCTGGTTAAGAGTCAGTGGCCATCTGTTCTTCAACCACCTCAGAGACCTGAGAGGGATAAATATCAACCACCTCAGAGACCTGAGAGGGATAAATATATCTGATTTTTTTTGAATGTTTTGCGTATTTTTTTTAATAATTTATTTTTTATTTCTTCAAGTTACATCTCAATCACAATCCCCTCCCTACTCCCCCCTCCAGTCCCACCCTTCCACCCTCCTCCCTCTCAACCCCCCATCCTCTTCCCTTCTTTTTTTTTTTTTTTTTTTAGTTTAAGGTATTTCTTTTTTCCCCCCAACAGCTCTCCCTTTCATACCAAAAAATGGTTCTTTTTCTTATAACTATAAATACAATACAAAACAACAGAAACAGATAGCTAGAGTCTCATAATTAAATTTTGAGTTGTTTAGGAGTCAAGAGAGTGTTATAGATGTAAGAAGATACTTTTAAAATTGTGTTGCAAGTTAGTATGAATGTTGAGTCAGATATAGACCTTTAAACTCATGGAGATGTTTAGATAGTAGAATGTTAAAGTCAGGTACCAAATACATATGGACTGGTCATTGGGAATGTACGTTAAGCCATATAACCCTCATAACTGTGGCCTAATTACCTTTCTTGTACTGTATTGTATTTGTTATTATAAGAGAAAGAGCCATTTGTTGGACTGAAAGGGGAAACTGTAGGGGGAAATAAGATATACCTTAAACTTAAAAGAAACAAAAAAGGAAGAGGATGGGGGGTTGAGGGTGGGAGGGTGGGACTGGAGGGGGAATAGGGAGGGGACTGCGATTGAAGAAATAAAAAATAAAGGAGAAAAAAAAAAAAAGAGTCAGTGGCCAGCTTTGACCTCCACGTGTTCTGCTCCCCAGAACCTGGACCCACACAACCACTTACTTTGGAATCTTGGAATCTGGGCGGGAGGGGGGGAGTATTTCCTTTAATCAAACAAATGTACAAAAAAATAAATCGCTCAGCGGTTATTTCCTAATTACAGTTACAAAGAGAATCAAATTGAAAACACAACCAAAGCATTCATAAACGACAAAAGAGCTTGAAGGCATGAGCCACTCCCTTTCAGGGCAGTGCAATGAATACTATGTAAAGATAGTTTCTGGAATAGTATAGGATAAGTAGCTATACTTCAAAACCCAGCTAATACACGTCACTTATTCACATATTTTTCCCTGTGTCCATTTTCAACACACACCCTCTCGCCCTGCAAAGAGGTGAGCACGGGGAACACACTCATACAGTCCTTTACGCACCTGATTCGGCTTTCCATGATCTCATCTTTGTAAACAGCACACAGACACGTAGGACTACTTTCAATAATGTGGAAAAATTCAATAATGCTGCAAAACCTCATCATAAAAATTAATTAATAGGGCTTTTCTCCCTTCCCTTTTTTTCCCTCCCCAAACTCTTCATGATTACCCTCCAAACCTATCTTAACCTAAAATAAAAACTGACCAGCACAATCAAGTATTAAGGTCTCAGATAAGGAGACTTATAATTAAGATATTCCATAGTGCCTGGGTTGGACAAGAAAACGAGCTACCCACAATTTTCCCAGCATTATTTTCTCTGGGCTCACTTCATTTATCATGGCCTCAGAATGTGTCACTACTATCAAAACCTATGCAGATGAAGGACCCATTTTGTATTTTATTAGGCTCACATGAAAGAGATCCAACCACAGTACCCATCCAGGGACCTCTCCAAGAGGAAGACATGTAGCAATCCACACGTGCTGGATTCTCTGGAGATATTACTATGGAGACTTGCAGCGGCAGAGAACTGCCACATCTGTCCATGAAGCATCCACTCATATATGTCCACTGGAGTAGGCCTCTCACCCTCTGGCCTGGCCTGCATGCATTTTATTTTCTTCAACATCATCTCTCATAATGACAAGCGGAAAGGGACTTTAGTGAACGCTCAGAAAGGCTCAGTTCCTTCACTCTTATTAACTAAAGTTGTTTATGGAATCCCCCTTAATGAGCCAAAACTTTATGGTGTGTGGAGCACTGACAATAAAAATGCTCCCAGATCAATCTCTCCCTTATTTGCTTTTCCGTCTTTCACTGGACCAAAGCATCTTTAGAAAAATAAATTGCTCTGGTAGCTGTGATTTATATAGCTCTCAGGTTCATATGCATCCCATAATTAGATAAGGTTTGGTATGGAAGGTGCTTTTGGTGATGTTGAAGATGGCCTCAGGGTTCTCATGAAAATCTGCAACCCTGACTTTGGCAGGAAGAAGTAGAAGGCCAGTTCTTGTGGTTCCACATCAAGCAGGAAGAACATGGACAAACTCCCTTGGTCCCACTCCCCACTCAGTGAGTCACAGAAGACAAAAGCAAAAAGCCAACTCATGCTAGAACTACCAACAAGACACAAATGATTTTAACGTTTTTCCAAAAATAAATATTCTGCACATCTCTGGGGAATGAAAATGGGTTCAGTAAAGAAACCAAAGAAGTCACCACTCCTTGGGTGAAAAGGAAGAAGTTTATTCTGAACTGCCAAGGCTATCTCCTGGAAAAACAAGGAAAAAAACAAGGAGAAATATTTCTAGGGTTAAAATGGAATGGAAGAAAGGGGGCTTGTGGACTGGGGTGGGGCTTTTTGAGTAGAGACTGAGGGAGCCTAGGGGCTAGCCTTGACCTTGACAAGTTGATAGGCACCAGTCATATGTAAATGAAGAGCCACAGAAAAGGAGAACTGACTCCCTTTTTAGCAAGCAGGAACTTTCTTCAAGCCCTGAGGGAATGGGGGCTTTTGTCTATATGCTTGACCTTGGGAAAAGGAATTTCTTAGGGCACCAAACACCTGGCTAATTCAAGCACATTTTCATTTTTAACAAGCATCAACATCTAATGTTGCATAGTGAGAGTAGAAGGTAATAATTGATAGAAATTAGTCAGTGACCAGGCAGCATGATACGAAAATGCTACATTCAAAAGCTGGCAGGGGCGGAAAGGACAAAGAACTGTAATCCGATAACTTCTAGATACAAAATTAATCTGGAGTTCATAATCATCCTACCAGAAGATGTTTCTTTCAATTTGTTAAAGCTCAAAATTTATTGTAGCTCTTCAGTGAATTTAAAGGGAAGGGAAGGAAAAAAATGCATTTCTGGGTTTACATAGTTTTTCTTTTCTTTTTTCTCAGTGTTCACATTAACACATTACCAAGGATAAATATATGGGAGTTTATTTCAGAAACACCGAGTCCTATACCAATTTAGAAAATTGAAAGCCACTGTTCTTTCAACACAGTGACTATTTTGACTATTAACTTCTTGCTTTTACAAGCACAAGCAAAAAGGACAAAATTGTCATTGTGCTATTCTGGGCAGCCCTTGCCACACTTAACTACATTAAGACTATGTTATTAATATTTCAGGATTCTTAGAAAGGCTCTTTCAAAATATAGTAGTGGCTTTTCACACACACAGCCATTTTGCTGCCTACATTCAAAATGACCTACTAAATTGATGGTTTGGTACATTTCTTTGCTCTGTATGGTTCAGCCTTTCAGAATTTAGCCCATAGATGACTAAGTGCATCCTGCATATCTGTTCAGCAGTGTACTTAAGCATCTTAAGAGGCTTGCTATCCCTTTTATTCACAATAAAATTCCTGTGAAAGATGCACTCCGTACACTACTCAGTGACATACACTTATTTCTCATCATTCTTTCTTGGTTGATTGAGAACTATTTATTAACCCTGTATTTTTGAGAGCAAATGACTTCATAAGCAAATCCAGCGTGTTTTCTTTCTCAAGAAGCATCTTTCTCGGTGTTTGTTGCAGTAGTGGAGGTGCTCAGGATGGGTCACCTCCCAGCAGGAGTGTCTCACGGATAGATCAAGTGAGAACAGGGAAGCATACACCCATCCCAGAACAGCAAAACACACATCCAACCCCTTCATCGTTTCTTTATGCTAACATGAAATAAAGGAAAACAGAGAAGAAGGAAGAAAGAAAATGCAGAAGAAGGAAGATGAGGAGGAGGAGGAGGAAAAGAAGAAATTTCTTTCATTAGTTTACCTACAACCATAACAAGTTTAACTTTTGAGATTCTTCACCAAAGACAGCAGAATAGGGAACTTTTAGTGATCCACACTTTGACATCTCAGCCCACAGGAACATAAGACAGGAAGGGAGCCATACATTCTAACAGCCTTGCCTACCCAATTGAGACCCTGTCTCAGAACGAAAGCTAATGTACATCCTGAATTTTTAAATTATAGGGGTTTTGTTTGGATTGTAGATGCTGGCTATACCTACTGAAAAAGTACCCCGTACAGCACTTAGGGGGCTGAAGGCTAGAGGATCTTGAATTTGAAGCCAGCGTTCAACACAAAGAACTACTAAAAAAAAAAAAAAGTCCTGTAAGGATAATTGTGGCCACTTTTCTTCTGGAATTACAAAAAGATTCACAGTGCCTAGCTGTCTTCATAGTTCATTTTAAACTGCTTTGTAAAATAACTAGTAGTAGCTACTTTGGTGGCAGACATCAAACATCCATTGAGCTTAATCGATCCAAACGATTTAACTTAGCTGCCATACTAGTAATCTATGCGTCTGATGTACTAATGCTATTTTGCAGACACAAGAATCCAAGGTTGTAAGAAATCTTCACGGTCATACATGCATCTTTATCCAGAGCTCATGTCCCCCTAAAGGTTTGTATGCACTGCAGTAAGGACAGAGCTTTCAGAAAAAAAAAAAAAATCTGATTTTTGATTCACAAAGAGGGTGGGAGAGTGCAGAGATGTCACTCAAATGGCACTGCTCCAATTTTTCAACAGCCATACTTAGTCATCTATGATCCACTGTCTGGTTTGAGATCCTCCAAAGTTGTCACTTTTTAATTGAGAACTTGTGGTGAGGCTGGTCCACACAGACCAGTTATAGCAGTGAAATACAAGTACCTACCCTACCCACCCATACACATACAAAATATCTCCTTAATTTTATATTATATATTGAATGCCCAAATAATCTTGAATAAGTAATATCATTTCATCTTTTATAATATTCCTCAGGGCCTGTACGATCAACGAGTATATGTGCTCAATGCATCAGCCAGAGGACCTGAGTTGGGATCCTCAACACCCAAACAAAAATAGCAGGTGTGTCATGTGCCTGTAATCCCAGCACTGGGGAGACAGGCTGTACTGGAGCTCCATGAGCAGCCAAGGTAGCCAAATCAGAAAGCTCCAGATTCAAAGAGACTTTTCTCAAAAAATAATGTGGAAATAATAATAGTAATAATAATGAGCCATCTGGGCTCCATGCATACTGTGCATACACATAAACAGGTATATACATGTGCACACCACATAAACAAACAGAAAATATATATGTACATGCACTTTTTTCAGAGTTACCAGTACAAACCTTAAACTTGGTCTGCAACCCATTATATTTCTCTGTATGATATTGCTCTGGAAACAGCAGCATGGAGCCTAGAAGTCAGGTGTGCACACATGCACACACGCATATTCACACTTGCAGAAGGGGGGTACTCTTAAGTTATGATATACCCAGGAACCATTATTAATACACTCAGGACCTACCTCAAAGAACCTGATCAACTTCCTTTAAGCTCAGTTTTCAGGTAGTTAATCTCTGTGTTAAACCAAATTGGAATTATAGTCCAAATTAATGGGGGGAGGGTTAAAGGTTACCTTACTAGGTAACAAATTGGTATTTGGAATAGAGCCTCCAGAAGGTAGGAACAGAAACCCCAATAGCGATCCTCTGAGGGGAATTTGAGTCATTTATGCAAACTAATCCCTAAGGAGTATTTGGCTCTTGGCTCAAAGGCCTCTCCATTTTCCCTCTGGATGTGATAGAGGTGCACACTTTCTGCCTTCTGCATGCCAGACACAACATATTCTGTTTATTTAGGAGTATAAACACCAAAGCCACTTACTGACCGTTATAATAAATCACTACTCTAATTAAGCATTCACCTTACATTATAATGTAAGACTAGATGATGAGGAAAATAATTTGTATGATAAAGGATTGGTGCTTTCAAAATTTTGTAATGATGTGCAAGCCCTAGTTAGTAACCTTTGGGAAAGCTGTAACCAAGCCAATAACCCTCCTCCTAATACAGATTGGGAAACTGAGGCAAAAAAAATTGAGGACTAACCATTATTTCTCGTCTAAGCAATGTGATCTAATGTTGCTAACATCTGCTACTTCTTGAAGTGTAAGGGTAATGAAGACTGACAGCCATCCCAGGAAGGAAGCTCTGGTTCAGGACTCAGACTCTGTTCCATTCATACACAGTAAATATGGCCAAATGTTGCCAAATACATATTATTCAAATCGCGTTGCTACATTAATAAATGAAAGTGGACCATTAAGAGGACCTTAAAGATTATCTTTCATTGGTGTCAGCAAACCCTTCCGTAGAGCCAAACAGTAAATAAATTAGGCTTTGCAGGCAAGCTAGAAAAGGATACTGTGTAACAAAATAGAAAACAAATTGTTAGTGGTAAGATTTGAACTAATTGTAACGGTTAATTACTTTTTTGGTATTAGATATTTACTAATGAGGAGAACAGAACTCTTTATTGGATATATAACATTTCTCTTAATTGGCCTTCAAGGAAAGAGTTTTCTATTACCAAATCAATTGCAAATGCCAACTATAAAAACATTACTAGCTTTCAGCCCATATAAAAACTGGTAGCAGTCTGGATTGGGCTCAGGGGGCTCTGCACTGTCAGCCAATGATCAAGACGCTCTGAAATGAATGTCTTGCCCAAGATTCCTTTCTGGAGCGTGCTAGAAAGGACTGGAATCTCCAGCCCCTGCTCTCTTTGTCTGAATAAAGAGCACTGGCTAACAGTCACCCAAAATAGAAAACTTCCTATCAGCTTAACTTATTGGAAGTACTGACTTCTCAGAACTATTTATTGTAAAACCACCTTTAAATTGATTTTTCTTTGTTTAAATGATGTGGCTTGACCTGATTGGGGAGGTGAGGCATGGCTACTCTATTTTCTTATCACTTTCTTTCAAGCTCTTTCAAGCTTCTGCCATTAAAATGGTGATTACTTTTAAATTCACATCTTCCTTTTCTTGAGCACTCAGAACTGGCGTGGTTCATCTACATCATAAAAGATCAGGATCTGGGTGTGGGGGTGCACCAAAAACTCAGGAGTTGAAGGTCAACCTTTGGTAGTAGTGAATTCCAGCAAGACTAGAGTGGATGAGACTCTCTTTTAAAAAACAATGATGGTGATGATCATGAGAATGGTGGGCAGCAAAGATGGCTCAGCTGTTAAGAGAAGAAAGCATAGTTTTTGCAGGAATTCAAGTCCCCTCAGCCAAGATGGGCAGCTCGCAACTGTCTGTAACTGTCCAGGGGATGGATGTTTCTGGCTACAGTAAGCAGGAGACTTTCATATACAGAAACACACACAGAAGAAACACACACATATTAAAAACAAACTAAATCAGCCGGGCGTTGGTGGCGCACGCCTTTAATCCCAGCACTTGGGAGGCAGAGGCAGGCGGATCTTTGTGAGTTCGAGGCCAGCCTGGTCTACAAAGCGAGTCCAGGACAGCCAGAGATATTCAGAGAAACCCTGTCTCGAAAAACCAAAAAAAAAAAAAAAACAAACTAAATCTTCAAAGCAATAATAGTGGACTGGAGAGGACCTGGATTCACTCCCTGGTATCCACGTGGGAGCTCACAACCATCCGTAACTTGAATTCCAAGGGATCCATCCAATGCCCTCTTCTGGTCTGCGTGGACACCAGGCATACACACTATACACAAGAATACATGCAGGTAAAACACATACACATATAAAAAATTTTTAAATTATGATAATGATGAAACTGGTGTTTGGTTCCTGAGTTACTGCCAACATGGCAAATGTATCTGCAATTAGTAACTCCGGGGATAAATGCTTTCTCTGTCTAGTGCCTGTCTCCACAGGCTCATTCCAACACCAGCTCAGACAGTTATGGAGAAGGGCCTAAGACCTTGGCAAGACAGGACTTGAGTTATAGTCTTGGGTTATGCTGAGGATTCCTAAGTTCTAGTTTGTAACTATGGAGGACCAATGAAGAGCGGGAACTGAAGACAACCTTAGGCTGAGTTCTTGGGATGCTAAAGCTCAGTAAATTCTAACCTCAGTTTAATGTTTTCCAATCTTTCTTCTCTAAATGACATGAGGGGGTCTATTAAGTCAAATGCAGGGCTCCACATTCATTATTGTCTGGCGGGACCAAAGAGTGCTCATCTCTTTAAAATCCTGAGGCTAATGAAAACCACGCTGCTGCAAGTTCTCACTCTGACAGCAACTGCCCAACTATAAACAGATCTGTGTCTGAGTGTGTGTGTGTGTGTGTGTGTGTGTGTGTGTGTGTGTGTGTGTGTGTATGTGTGTGTGTGTGTGTGTGTGTGTGCACTCGGGTGTCTGTGTGACAGGGGGTGGGCTTCAGGTGTCTGGCTCTATCGGTTTCTGAGACAGGGTCTCTCACTGAACTTGGAGCTAAGCTGGCAGACAGCAAGCCCCAGAGATCTGTCAGCCATGTTTCCCCATAGAACTTGGATCACAGGCAGACATACAGTCGTATTAGTTTCTGTACATGGGTGCTGGAACCTGAACTCAGGTTCTCATGCCTGTACAGCAAGTACTCTTAAATTGAGCAATTGCTCCAGTCCCAGACTTTTTTTTTTTTTTTTAAGGTTTTTGAGACAGGGTTTCTCTGTGTATCCTTGACTATCCTGGACTCACTTTGTAGACCAGTCTGGCCTAGAACTCACAGAGATCTGTCTGCCTCTGCCTCCCAAGTGATGAGATTAAAGACTTGCACCACCATGCCTGGCACCCAGAATCATCTCTTGATTAAGCCAAGCTTGATGGAGCAATGTCTTCTGTGAGTTCAAGGACAGCCTGGTCTACAGAGAGAGTTCCAGGACAGCCAGGTTTGTTATACAGAGAAACCCTGTCTCAAAATATATATTAAAAAAAAAAAAAAAAAGAAAGCCGGGCGGTGGTGGCGCACGCCTCTAATCCCAGCACTTGGGAGGCAGAGGCAGGCGAATCTTTGTGAGTTCAAGGCCAGCCTGGTCTACAATGTGAGTCCAGGACAGCCAAGGATACACAGAGAAACCCTGTCTCGAAAAACAAAAAAAAAAAAAAAAAAGAAAAGAAAAGAAAAAAGAAAAAGTCAATGTATAGTTCATCACAAACAATTTTTTAAAATATTCATTCCCTTCTCCCATAAACACTACGAGAACTTTTTTTTTTTTTTTTTTTTAATTGAGAGGTCAAGTAATAGTTTTACAGTTTGGGAAGTAGTGTGCCAGAGATATGACATGTTTGTAGTATACGAACAGATGATTCATAATAAAGCTTACATTATTCTGCACATAAATAATTTGCCCATAATACTTAGAAGACAGAACATGGTGTACAAAACCCTTATACAAATGATAAAGGTCAGGTCCAAAGAGGACCAGGCACCAGGGTGAATGGATCTAGTCCCAGAACTTGAGAGCATGAATTTCAAGGCTCATATGGATCCTGGAGTTGAGCACTATCCTAAACAACAGTGAGGTCTCATCTCAAAACCCGAATTCAAGGCAAACTCACTAACTAGTGCTGTCTTAAATCAGACCCTGGCATCAAACCCCGTGACTAACCCTGTTGCCTTTAAATACTAGGCTCCTGGATGCCCAGCCATTCTTTCTTTCTACACATTTCCGGCTATTTGATGATAAGTTCAGGAAGGTAGAACCAAATAGGTTTTTAAAGGTTACTGAATACACTGTTTGGGAGATGTCTAGTGCACTCTGGGGACTATAGGAAGTCAAGTTTACACTACTCATAGGAAAGTTTACTTTGCAGTAAATATTTGGGCAATCTATAAGAGATGTACTGTGTAGTTTTTATGGCTCTAGGTTGGTACAGGATCCTCAGGGCAGCCTTTTTAAAGGCTCTCAGAAAGTGGTAGAGACACAAAGGTACCAGACTTTAAACAAGTCTGCTAAGGAATGGCTGTCCCTCCCTTCTTGTAAAGCTTAGGATATTTCGGACAGAGATGTTTTCTAATCAACAACAGCAAGGATGTAGTAAGGAAGGACATAGCCAAAAGAAAGGATGATCTATCACCTCTTCTTTCCTTTATAACGGTGTAATGATTCATGCAATGAGCAGTGGGGTTTAGAATTGGTTCTTAGTCTATTACTTGAATTTGGAGAACAAGAGTTTAGGCTGCAGCAACCCTGACAATAAGTTTGGCTTGGCTGCCTGGCCTCAATATGCCAATTAAAGAGACAAGGGATAGTGAAAAACAGAAACAGACCCACTCAACGTGACCACAAAGGAAGAGGAACAGAAAAGGGGGCCTAGTGGCACCCCATCCAAGTCCATTTTCCAGATATTGTCAGGAACTTCATTTCTTTCTCTCTCTCTCTCTCTCTCTCTCTCTCTCTCTCTCTCTCCCTCCCTCTCTTTCTTTTCTTTTTTCTAGATAGGGTGTCTGTGTAGCTTGACTGTCCTGGAGCTAACTCTGTAGACCAGGGTGGCCATGAACTCACAGGCCTGCCTCTGCCTCCTGAGTGCTGGGATTAAAGGCGTGTGACACCATGCCCAGCAATTACAGACAGCTGTGAACTGCCATGTGGGTGTTGGGATTTGCACCTGGGTCCTTTGGAAGAGCAGCCAGTGCCTTTAATGCTCAGCCATCTCTCCAGCTCCCTATTGGCAGGAACTTAGGTTGGGAGGAAGAACAGAGAGGTGGAGGTGGGGCAAGAGACGTGCAGAAACAAGTCCGGGCCAACGTGTCCTCTGGTCGATCAATTCCTCAGTTCTAGATTGGTCCAAAAGTCCTTGTTGCTAAGCTACTCAGAAATCAAGTTGTTAAGAGACAGCAACATTTGCTTATCTAAACATAAGAGATAGACAGGGTGTCTTCAAAAACCTCAAGAGATCTGCAGAGTATGACATTCAAAGATGGTTTCTTAAATTAAGATTTTCTTGATATCGAGACATGCCAGCTCCTGACAGCATCCCCTATTCCACTCCAAGTAGAAGATGAGCATCGAAGAATCTCCAGTGTGAGATGGTTGAATTAGTGGCAAGCCTATCTCTTGGCAAAAAACAAAAAAACAAAAAAAACAAACCCTTGCTTCAACTGTAGACAGACTGCTGTCCAAAAAGGACAAAACTTGGAAGCAGGTAAGTCGACAGCCTCACTCTGCCAAGACAGGGTAGGTAAGTCCTTCATAATTCCTGCTCTACAATCAATGTCTGTCAGAGAAACGGGGCCAAACGACTGAAGATTGATGCTGTAATGTATGGAGAGAAAATGGGAACTGTCCAGGCAGCCACGGGTATGTCATTTCTTAGTTTTGGAAGCTGCGGGCCCACACTTCCTATATAATCAGATATATTTATCCCTCTCGGGTCTCTGAGGTGGTTGAAGAATAGATAGCTAGAGTCTCATAGTTAAATTTTGAGTTGTTTAGGAATCAAGAGGGCATTCTGGATCTAAGAAGATGTTTTTAAAATTGTGATGCAAGTTAGTATGAAAGCTGAGTTAGATATAGAACTTTAAACTCATGGAGATAGTTAGATAGTAGAATGTTAAAGTCAGGGGCCAAATACATATGGACTGGACATTGAGAATGTATGCTAAGCCATATAACTCTCAGAATTGTGGCCTATTTATTTCAGTTGTTTTGTACTGTATTTATTGTTATAAGAGAAAGAACCATTTGTTGGACTGAAAAAAAAAAGAATTATGCATTCTGGGGGAAGGGTGAGAGGGTAGGAGGGTGGGGCTGGGAGGGGTGGAGGGAGAGGGCTGTGATGGAGATGTAACTTGAAGTAATAAATAAACATTAAAAAGTCCTTGTTGCATTAGCAATAACAAGGTGGGTCTCAGGAGCTGAGTACTTCTGTCCTAGGGTGGGGCCCCACCCTCACTGGTAGCTACCCATATCTGAGAACACAGGATTCCTGGAATCCAAGGTGACTCAAGAGGACAGATTAAGAACAAAGACTTATCTCTGTGGCAAAGTACAGGAGGCAGACAGAAGGAACTAAGATGAAGGCTTCCATCCTGCTTCTGGTCCCCTGTGGGTCCAAATAAAGTCAATGCTTTTTTAGCCAAAGCAAATTTTGAATGTCCATTTATTGGATATGTGAGTTTGAAGAAACCATGTCACTATGCACACTTTCTGATTCTCGTCTGTAAAAGTGATGTGGAGATTGGGTAAGACAATACTCAAAAGGATTGATGCAGTGTGGGGCATGCTTAAACTGCTCACTCAGTTACCTGAGTGAATACTTGTTACTTCCTGAATGAAGTAAAAAACAGGAATAAGCCACACTGAATTTTCCTAACATTAGTTTTTAAAAAATAAAACTGAAGCCCAGCATGGTGGCATATGCCTTTAATCCCAGCACTCGGGAGGCAGAGGCAGGCAGATCTCTGTGAGTTTGAGGCCAGCCTGGTCTACAAAGCGAGTCCAGGACAGCCAAGGCTACACAGAAACTCTGTCTCAAAAAAAACCAATAAATGAATGAATAAATAAATAAAACTGAATATAATTTTAATCTACGCTATTCAAAAAAAAATAAAACAACTGAGATTATTCAAATTCATAGTAACTACAGCTCATTTAGCTGAAAAATAAGTAGCAGGTAATTTTTATCTAAAAATTTTAATTAGATAAGCGACTGGGTGAGGGTTCTTGTTGGTTCTTCCCACCAATGGTGAGCTCCCTCTCTTCCAACAAGCCCAGACCCATTTGGACTCTCCATCTCCTTCCATACTCTCTTTAGAGCTAGCTTTCAGAAAAACAGACAGAATGAGAAAATGACAGAAAAGAAACTATGCTGAAAATTGCCTTGCTCTTTCATGAACAGAAGGCAGTATAATCCCATAAATAGGTGGGCAATTCCAAAATGTCAGATGTGGATGGTTTTCACAAGAGGCGCAGTAAAACCTCTAGAAGCAAATTCAAATAAAGCTTGTCCATTTCAAATTAACTCCATAAAAGTTAGTGAACACTAGCAAAGAGGAATACAATGAAGAATACTACTGTGATACTTAACAAAAACTTAATGCATCTTCTCTTGATGGCCAAGAGTTTTAAAAAGTACTTCCTGAACTTTCGCATGGCCACTCCATTTTCTATACAGAGGGAGCAATCCTATGCACAAACCTCAATAGAGTGTGTATTCACTGGAGCCCGAACTAGGGCATTGCTTCTTCAGGAGAGATCTACCTACCACATGTTGGTAGATCTCCCTCACAGTAGGGCATGGAGCTCATGCATCAGGATAAGCTGGCCAATGAGCCCTGGTGTCAAAAACAAAACAAGAATTAATCTCACTGTTACACTAAGGAGAAGAATCTGAGCAAGAAGTTCTTTTTTTGCAGAAAGTGTGCACCATTAACATGAACCTGACTAGCAAGCACACCAAGGCTAACTTGGTGACTTGCCTCCAGCCATTCGTGGGGGAGCTCAACTTCACAATCTAATGTGATTGGTTAGTTGGTGCAAAGTGGATCATTCAGGAAAAGAATCCTGGCCAGCCTAGGTACCTCTGATAGAAGGAAACCTTTCCTCATACCAGGCAGGAATCTACCTGTCTCCTCTCCCCAGAATTTGAGATTACAGGGTCACACCTGGCTTTGTACCTGGGTACTGGTGATCAAACACAGACCCTTATATTTTGGGGGCAAGAATTTTAAGAGCTGAGCCATCTCCCATGCACATGTGGGGTGGGAGCAGAAACAAATGGAAAAATTATTTCAACTTGATAAGTGGTACCAATTTTAAAACAGAAGCTGACAACAGCAACCTGTAATCACAGTGAAGGTTTTTTTCTTTCTTTGTTTCTTATTTTAAAACATGTATTCTGCTAAATAAAGATCCCTCACTCCTACCCTAATCCCACTTATAGCATTGAAATTTTGCTATTAAACAAAATACAAATCAAATATTTGAATACCACTTGAAAAACTATTAGGCTAGTAACTTAAAGCATACAGCTCTTAAAATTTTTTGTACCTCTCCCCTTTGTGAAGAATTTCCTTCTAAATTTTACATGAAAATCCCATGGCTTTCGTGGTAAACTCGTGAGGTTAAGGAAATAATAACCTGATTTTTCTCAACTGATTTCATAAATGATCAGAACTTGAATAAATGAGTCTATTAAAAGAAATTCAAGGTCAAGAAAAAGATGGAAAGATCTGTTTGCCTAATAAACTGAAGTTTGTGTTATTCAAATGGTGAAATTTAAGAGTCACACAGTAAAGAAAAAGCAAAGCTGGGCTGAAGAAATAACTCAGCAGGAAGAGTATTTGCAGCTCTTGCAGGGCACCTGAGTTCAGTTCCCAAGGCCCACATGGTGGCTGGCTCACAACCATCCCAAATCCAGCTCCAGGGATCCAACATCTTCCAGCCTCTGCAGACTCCAGGCATGTGTGTGGTATACATATATACATGCAGTCAAAATACCTACACACATTAAATAATACTTAAAAACCAAAATCAAAAATGAAGGTTTAGGGATATACTCAGTGAGTGGCAGAGCCCTTGGCTCACATGCCCAAGGTCCTAGATTCACTACTGAAAAGGGTTACTTAATTAGTATAAAGAAAGCCAAATATTTTAGGATGAACTAAATACTGAAAATGGCAAATTGTTAAACAAATGTCTACCTTTGATTTAAATGTAAAATTACTGAAAATATCCAGTGAGACTTTTGAAATACTTAAATAAGAGGCTGCCTGCCATCCTTAAGGAGGGCAGATCTGTCACAGCCAGGACATGCCAATCAGGAGCCACTAACAATGACCTTGATCTCCTATGACATTTCACAGAGCATGGGACTTTCTGATGAGTTTTTATTGTCTTCTTCCCCTTTTGATACTTGGGGTGCATGCAGACTAGTTGCTCATTAGAGACCTGCTGGTGACAGCGACCGATCATGGCAGCTGCTCCTTCCTCACTCTCCCCCAGCTAGAATTTAGTGCCAGGATCGGTGTGGATTAGCGTCACTGTAACCATATCCCCTGTGAGGTATGCAGGCAGGCTGGTGCTGCCAGAGTTCCCTGTGTTTCAACAAGCACTCATTCAACCTTTTCCTACCGATCACATGAGCGATCATGAGGGCAACTTTACTGAGCGTATTCTAAGAGGCTGAGACTATGAAGTTGTTGTCACCAGGGAGGGAGGGAGCAAATCACAGCTTACTCTCACATCTGAAAGGGCGCTGCCTAGTAGACTATTTTTTAGGGGGGGTGCGGGGGGTGGATTCTTCCTATACACCTCGCCCAGACCATGAGCTGCAGAAGTAATGGGGGGGGGGGAGAATCTGACACAATGCAAGACCCCTAAGTATCAATCAGGTGGAGAAAAAAAAAGTTTCTCCTGGAAGCCAGCTCTACCTGCAGAAGCTAAAACAGTAGTTATTGATTGGCAAGGAAACCAGCGGGGTGGGGTGGACACCGAGGTGTTTACTAGGCTGGTGATTGGCACAAGAACCAACCGGAAGCAAAGCGCTTCGCTTCTGTCCCTAACATTCTAGTTGGCCCTCGTTTGCTTAGTTTCTGTTTATTTAAAACTAAAGGCTGCAAAGGAGTCTGAGAAGGAATGAAATATGTTGTAAAGCTGGGGCCAGAGCAAGAGAAACACGTGTTAAATAATTATTTGATTAACTCAGGCAGTATAGCTAGTCATTGTCACCCAAACGACTTTATAGCCAGAGTTGTCACCAGCCAGGATTTATGGCTCTAAAATGTCTGGAGTCATAACTGCTGGCTGAGCTTCTTTCTTTTTGTTATGTTAATGGAGCATGAGGATTTCAGGGAGGGACTGGTGGGGGCGGGACCAGATTTAAAAGAACTCAAATTTCCCCACTGCTGGTAATTAGTCACATCTTCCTGTTATCCATGGAGGTTTTGGATCACTGTCACCTTTGTGCCCTTCAAACATTTCTCCTGCTGTTAATTTTTTTTTTTTGAAAGAGAATTTTAAAGTTCTGAGTCCACATGATGTTTTAAAAAGTGATTTATGTTGAACAGATACGATCATGCTAAACATCTGGTTTTGGTATCACATGTTAGCAGATTAAAGATTTTATATGACTATCTGCCAGCATTTAATGTTATATGTGTTGGACTATTCCAACCTTGTTTTATGTCTGATGAGGAGAACAAAAAAATAAAACCTCTCCAGGAGTTCCCTGAGGAGACCTCGTCTAGACCAAGTGAAATATATGGAGAAGCTGCACTGTCTGTTTTCAGTTTGATGCAGAGCAGAACAAGGGGTCATTGCGACCAACGACCAGGATCCCAGACACCTGGGACAGCACTGAGGACACAGATATTGCTAGTACCAAACTACCATCTTACCCTCCTGTGCACCACATCATACTCCTGAAAGCTGAATGTGTGTGCGTGTATGTGTGTGTGTGTGTGTGTGGGGGGGGGTGTTGTGTACGCAGGCCCACAATTTTGTGAATTACAAACTCATCAGCTGGAGGTGTCATTGTCCCAAGAAGTCAGACTAAATTGCTCATGTACTTGACAGGGAGACCTAGCTGCCTGCCTACTAGAGATTTACCCATGAGATCTCTTCTGCACCACATCCCCAGAGGAGCTGCAAGGAGATCTGCATTCAAATCTCCCCCCCCTCCCGCAGAGCATGAAGGGCTGATCTCTAGATGCTCATTAAAGGATGCCAAGAGGGGCTGGTCCCATCCTTGGGACCTGGGAGGTTCTGCAGCAAATGCTGGAGCAGCCCCTGGCAGCCCAGCCTTCTCTCCTCAGATTGAATTCATGGGAAAGGGCAAGGCGCCAAAGGCGCTCGCAGGTGAATTCTTTGTATATGTGACTTGTGCTGATGACGTAGACCATGATGATCTTTTGTTGGGAAGGATTACCAGTTACATCAGAAGATCACTTCCAGGTGTAAATAATAAATTACAGACGGGCACGTAAGGGAAATAGCAAGTCATAGATTACTCATTTGTTCATTCTCATTTAATATTGCCCATAGCAAAAGGAGAACAACTGGGATGAAATCAGAATAATAATAAACATAGTATAATGCTAAGTGTCCCTAAAATGTTGGGACATGAAGAGAGAAAAAAAGGGTAGGGAAGTACCTTTCATAAGGGGCACCTGGTTTTCCCACTAAAAAAGAAAGGAGGGGGGGCATAGTAATTTTGTAAGGTAGATAAGTGGTCATACCAAGGCAGCTCAAAGTTATGTTCCTATAAGCTATGTTAAGATTCCACAATCTCTGAGTACCAGGCAGGCCAGCCAGGGCTATAAAGAGATTCCACAAGTTCTGACAAATACATAAGCAAGAATCCATTCTTCATGTAGACAGAAACAGAAGTGAACACCAATTTATTTTATATATACGTATATATAAAAAGAGAATCTCACTATATCGCTCTGGTTGGCCTGGAACCAGATACACTAGGCTGGTCTTAAATTCACAGAGATCTGTCTGCTGCTTCTGTGCTCGATTAAAGGTGAATGCTACCAGACCCAGTTTAAAACTCTAATTCCCTATTCTTCCCACAGGTAAACTCTGAAACAACCTAGAATATTTTAAGGTCTGCTCAGGAGCTAGTTTTCAGTACCCCGGTCTTCTTCCCAGAACTGATCAGTATGGCTTTTTCCTAGATCTCAGCTTGGCACACACATCCCTCAGGTGTGAGCAAGACACTGAGATGTGAGTTCACTTACAAGACAACTTTGTTTCTATTAAATTCATTTTTCTAACTCAACTTTATCTTACCTGTTTTATGAGATTACCAAGGCTCATGAAATTTTAATTTAAAAAAATTTATACCTTCCCCTCACTTTGTGTGTGTGTTGGGGAGGGGGGGTTGGGGAAGGTCTCACATTGTGACTGAAGCTGGTTGAGAACTAACTGTACAACAGACTAACAGGTTGGTCTCACTCAAAGTTACAGCAAACCTCCTGTCCAAGATTCCTGAATGTTGGGATTATGGAGGAGAGTTTACACACTTAACAGGCGCAACGGAGCATTATCTAGTTATATCTGTGCCAGGGTCAGCATGTGGAGGGGGTGATAGAACAACCAGGTCTGTGTGTTCACGGGCACACACTCTAGTGGCAAGCATAGTATTCAGCGTGTGGAGAGAAGGTGGAGCTGGGAAGTCAGCCTGAGCTGGAACCCCAAGCTAAGACAGGAGCAGGAAGGAGGGGGAAAGTACCTGGAAAAGCATGCAAGGAGCCAGGAATGTTGCACCCTGGGTTAAGTGTGGAAGACAGAACAGAAAGTAGAGGATCGCTGTTTGGTGCTTTGAGAGGAATGCCAGC
>CAJQZJ010013540.1:259723-272317 GCA_907164525.1 Lophiomys imhausi
TGGTGGTAGCCAAGGGACTTGGGTGGAAGAAGTGGGGCGAGGAGTCAAGTTCCATATCAGTGACATGGGAGACCAACCTAGTCCCTCACTCTCAGAAAACATTCCCTTAAGTAGACCCGAGATTCCAACCAAGTGACACCGGAGTGATTTCTGATTTCCCCTTGGCTCTGTCTCTCACCATGAGTCATGTCTAGAGCCACCTGCGCAGGGCTATCACTTCCGCAGCTAATTAGGCTCAAGACGCCTCCCTGCACTATAGTCCTTAGGAGGTTGGAATCAGTCCTGACCACTTAAGGAGGGCCACACCTTGATAGCAGCCTCATGACAGTACCATGACTCCCAGTGGCCCACCAATGACCAGGTTCCTGAATATGACTCAAACCGGAATTAAATGCAGCTGGTGAGAACCTGCCAGTGGTGCCAAACCTGAAGGAAGAGTTATTACAGCTTTTGGAATGGCATCAAGTAGCTCCTGGTGTGGGCAGTGTACTGAGATTCAGATAAGGTATTTCTTTCTAATCTCCTCACTGACAGGTAACCTGACTTAGCCACAAGAGAGCAGAAGCCAGTCAGCTGGTATCTACAAAAGAAAGTTGACTGCTGTAGATCTTTAGGTTTGGTTCTGCATACCTTTTGTTGTTGTTGTTGTTGTTGTTGTTTTAATTGTCCTTATTTTGAGGAACTTCAGTCTTCACTCAAGCTTATAGGAAATAAGGCCCTTTTCAGATGCCTATAGCTACAAGAAACTAGGAACAAAGTCTTATTTCCAGACCACTTTTCCCCCCTTATCATTTGTGGGTTTTTTTTGTTTGTTTGTTTGGTTGGTTGGTATTTGAGGCAGAATCTATGTAGCCCAGGCTTGCTGGGAACTCCCGATCTTCCTGCCCGAACTTCCCAAGTACAGATGTGTGGCACCAAGGCCCAGAGGGCTCCACTTTTTATCCATCTTCTCCACAACTATAATCCAACAAAGCACAGTCTTTATGGGAATCTGCGGGGCATATCCCTGTGTGGAATACACACACTCCAAGCTGAGCAGCAGCAAGCAGGCCTTTCTTGTTTACTGCCTGAGTTTTCTTGTTTCCAAAGGTTCTTGTAACTGGAGCTGCTCACCATCTAGTGATAGTTGGTGCACTGACTGAATACAATGAATGTTACCACCGCTGTGGTGAGTATCTACATGTTGATGACCACCCTTCGTATGTGAACATAAAAAGCAATTTGGACTACCCACCTCTCGTGTCAGGCTAAACAAACACAAAGACTTTTTTCTACTTTCTTTTTCTTGTCCCTGTTGCCTTTGTGACTTGCATTTCCCTTCGAATGGCCTGCCAACACTACAGACTCTGTTGGAAGTTGCCAAAAGGGAAGCGGAGACAATCCCACCCTAGGCAGGCAAAAAGGATTGCTGATAATCCTGGCAGGCTGGGAGGGGCAGGGGAAAAAAGGACTTTCTATGGCCTGAAGTTAGGAGCACTTGTCACCTCAGGATTATAAGAAGCCTGTGGCTCTGATCACCCACCAGAAAACAAATGTGGAGAATAAAGCCATTTTGCTTAGATATGGATAATTTTCTGGAGAGAGAGAGCAGTGATGTTGAGAGGGGTGGAGCTGGTGGGGAAAGACATAAGCCCTACCTATCCCGGGCAGGCTTGGGAGCCCAGGCAGATAGGATGAGAGATAAGGCTCCAGCTGGGTTAGTCACACCCTCCCACACACAATTCACTTGGCAAACACTCTCACTAACAAACATAACACAGCACAGTGCCACAGTCAGGGTGCCTAAAAAGGTAGTTTTAAGTAATTTTTTTTTTAAATTTTCTCCCAAAAGGTCTGGGAATATCGAAATATGATCAATGAGAGAGAGAGAGAGAGAGAGGAGAGAGAGAGAGAGAGAGCTACCTGTGACACTCCTGTGGCCACAAAAGAAGTCGAGGTTCCTCCACTGAACTTTCTGGAAAAGGGTCAGAGACAACAGAGTCTCAATTTGCTTTGAAGTAGAAAACAGATGCTTATTCCAAAACAGGCATCCAAAGAAAGGAGACAGGATGGAGAAACCCCATGCCCCTCCTTTCTGTTCTCAGGCCAATCCACTAGGATCACCTCCCTCTCTTTGTCTCTCTTTCTCGTCCTCCATCCCTCCTCCCCTCTCTCTGTTCCAACTGTAAAGGTGGATTCCTGTCCTGCTTGGTATAGGTGTCAAGCCTATCATTAGTTGTTCTGGGAAGGGAGTCAAGGGATTTAGGAAGAAGGAACAAAAGACCAATGCATAATGTATTCTAGAACAACCAAAATAAACATTCAAAAACAGTCCTGCATTCTCATCTCAGAACCCAAATAAACAAAAGCTGTGTGTTTACACTACAACTTGCAGGGTCCCTTGAACTAAAATCTTTCTCCTTGATCTAAAGTCTACCTCTGACATGTTTTCTCCCTCTTCCCTTTTATAGGTCATGATCTGAAGCTAAAGTGTGGATTTGTGTAATACTCATTTGTATAATAATGAAATGTTTATAGATGATTATTCCACAATCACTAATGTGACCGCCATCCTGTATGCTATAAAATTCAAATGAGAGAAGAGTTAAAACCGCGGCCACCATTTGGCATTCAACTCCATTTGTTCTTTAAATGTCCTACAATTTCAGTAGAAGCAGACTGCACACCATGAGACTGTTTTCATTTGGACTGGTCTTCACATATTCCCAATGGCAAATGACTAAACTCTTCCTAAAGCCTAAAGGCATGCACTACCTCAAACACTAAGCATTACTGCATCCAGGAATTAAAATTTAAATTTATGCTCGTACATGCACCACTTCCTCCTCCCTTAATGTTTACTGGACAAACACCCACTTCCTTTATTATTCAGCACCCAATTGAGAGAGGCACAGAGAATAAGATTTCTCTTCCTCAGCTCTCTTACAACCTTCTTCCCACAAGATGACTTCTCACTGTGTAGCCCAAACTAGCCTTAAACTCATGATCCTCCTTCCTCAGTCTTAAATCCCTAGGATTACAAGTCTCTGCTATCATATTTGACTTCTAAAATCTTGTTTCTGAAAGTTCATGTAATCTGACTTTTTCCCCTATAAGTTGATTTTGAACAAATGAAAGAAAGCCATCAATCATCCTTAAAATTCATGTTTTATAATGACATGATAACATTTTGATGAACCCCCTTGACAGTTCTACTTTTAGTATGCATTCTTTGAGATATCATGGCACATCTAATGCCTCTTTAAAATATATTTGCATTTTATTAACTCTCATAGCATCTGCATTCATTTGAAATTTCCTATGGCTCATATTTTATTATCCCATTCTTTCATGGTTTTTCTTTTAAACTGTGTTAGCTACTTTATTTTTAAAAAGGAGACTATGAAATACTTATTATTTCATGCACAACAATACTTGGTGCATGGAACATTAGCACAGATAGATTTTACACAGACCCCTTCTTTATTCTGAGCCTATCTTTCTACTTTTCAGACTGACTATCTTGTCTACTGATGTGACTTCCAGCAGTCAACTTCACTCCAAACTTGGGCCTTGTATTAAGGACAGGGAGAAAGAGATAGGCAGGACCTATGAACAGCCTTTCTGTTTAGATGTTTCAGGCTGGTAAAAAAGTGATCTTGAGATCATCTCAGGGTTTACAGGCCAAGTGGTGGTGACTGTAAGACTATAACTCAAATAGAGAGAGGGGAAACAGAGCCTGGTCAGCATGCCCACAGACAATGGAAAAGATCTGGTGTAAGCTCAAGAGTCAGAGCCTTGCATACCCATTATTTCTAAGGCAAATGGAAAGAAAAGATTAAAAAAAAAAAAAAAACCTTGAAAGGCAAGAAACACAGAGTAAGGAGGGATCAGGCATCCCTTTAGCTCTGCCAGAGACGAAGCCAGGCATTCTCACCCAGACCTCAGTCTCTCTCCCGGTTTATTATCCATTACATTGCTCTCCAGACTAGTCTCCTAAGAATTGCAGAGCCAAGGTGACAGACCACTGCTCTAGTCAGTGAAGAATTAGCAGGGGATCTGAAGCTAGCATCTCCCCCCCCCCCCCGCCTCCGCCCCCCGGAGATAGTAAGGTGGGCAAGGATTAGAAGAAACTTTCAAGATGGCTGATGTCAATACATTGATGTATTTGTGAATATTCATTGGTTACATTGGTGGAAAACAAGGAGTTGGTGGAAATGAGGGACATATACATACAAAAATCCTGGGTGATAAAAGATACTCTAAGGGTGGGGATAAAATGATGAAGCTGAAGCACTTAGATCCCCTAAATAATTCAAGGTTTGCAGAGGGCAGTGGACTGGTTATGGAGTGGCAGAGGTCAGATTCAGAGACCTAAGGCTTCTGGGTCCTTCTATGTACCACCTTCTCCCCTGCCCTGCAAATCCTGGCCAGAACAGCTGAGGGCAGAGCCCATCAGATTCTGTGTGAGCCCAAGCTGACACAAGGCTTCAGATTAAAAATGAAACTTTAGGAAGGGACATCATTTGTGTGCAATCAATAAGAAGGATCAGGAAGGAGGGTAGAAAGTTTGGTCACAGAGCAAGACTTTTTCTCAACAGAAACCCCAGAAACCCCAGCAGCAGCCAACATCCACACAAACTAGAAAAAATGAGAAAGGACATTGTATTTAGTGACCTTTCAGAATGTCCTGCATTCTTAACTATCTACATAAAGTTTATAGAGACCTTAATGACTTTGCTTAGGCTGGGAAGATAAAAGTGGAAGGAATTTCTCTATATCTTCAGTGTTTATCCAGGTTACTAAACAATCAGGCTCAGTCATGTTTATTAGCTGGAAAAGAAAAAAAGAATCTTGATTTGCTCACATTTTATAGCTATTGTTTAGGAAAGAAAATGTACAATGGGTGTATTTTCTAATATAGGTATTTAAAGTTAAAATTCCCAAGTAATGATTCTATTTTCAAAATCCTTCTATCCTCAAATGTGTCCTGCCTATTGTCTTATTTACCTGAGGTGTGGGGGAGAGAATAAATAGGCAAATTCATAAATATAAATATGTAATTTTAGAGCCTATTGAAGGAGCTTAACATTCTTCAGTGCTTGCCAAATTACAGCTAGAAATTTGTTTCATAAAAGAATGTGATAAAAACGGATGTAAACCGGACCAATCTGTCAAGCAAGTGGCGCTCGAAAAGGTCCCAGTACAAAGCAGCTGCAAGTCATCATCTCTCCCCACAATGTGGACACAGAGGTGGAAATCCTGTATGCCACATGAAGCTTCCCATTTAGGGGAATGAAAACGGGCACCTGGATCAAAAATGGGCAATGCATACATCGAGTTAAAAGGTTAATTCGTGGATCTGAATATTAGAGATGGGGAGGAAATCAAGCTGTCATGTGCTCCCTAAATTACTTTTGTTAGATGAGGGAGATAAGTTCTTTATTTACATTCATTAGTTCCGGCAGCGGCAGACTCCTGGCCACACCAGTCCAGTGTCCCATCAGGAAAGACAGACCTGCTCAGTGGTCAGACACACCTGAAACAGGTGATGGTGCTGCCCTTTCAGATCAGCGAGATGTGAAATGTGACCCTCATCAGTGACATGGGATTCGATCGTGCAAGGCGTAATGGAAAGAAAAGAACTGACTACAAAGTACATACTTGGTATGTACTCAAAATAGATACTGGGTGTCTCAGTCCTTCATGATCCTGGTGCCTTCCACATCCAGTTACTGAGAGTCCTTTAAAGGAGCTATTAATAAAGAGAGTAAGGGTGAGCACAAAATACAAGCCACTGTTGGGTCCCCTGAGGGGCTATGGCTCCACAATGGAAGATCTCCTTTTGAATTAGACTCCTTCCCAAGGCATTGTCTAGGTAAGAAAACAGGTTCAGCAAAGATTCCAGGTAGTTAACCAGTCCAAATGGGAGTCAGGTTGAAGTTTAGCACATTCCAAAAAAATAAGTATTACTAATGTTTACAGAGGGGTTATGTATGGCACAGCTCTTTGCATAAATAATGGTAATTATTAACAATCTTATAAGCAAGGAAAAAATATTATATACCCAGCTTAAACCAAGGAAACTGAGGCAGGTAGAGTTACCCAATTGCCTGACTGTACACAGCAAAGGGGTGGCAGGCTCACAACTTGAATTGTTGTAGAATGACAGGTGAGGTGCATTTGTACCTCCAAACTTCCTTCCTCACTCTTTGAACACAGTGGAGACCAAATATGAAAGCGTTCACACACATGCTTAAAAATCACAAGGACACTTTAGAAGTCTTCAGAGTGGCAGAAGAATAATGCGAAAAATAATTAAATTCAACTATCCCACATCTTCCATCTCCTGTTCTACTCTTAAGGCCTCCCTTAGAGTGACATGTACTTCTGATTAACATACACACGCATGTGCCTACCTGCCCAGTATGTCACTAGAAAGCATAAGCAATGAACAAAACCGGGGGGGATATGAAACTAGGTCCCTGGCTACGAATGGCCGAAAGGCACATACCTTACAAGGCTCTGGACAACAGTTGCCTGGCTTAGGACAATAATTTAGGCCCACAGAAGATGTCATAGCCTGAGGGCCCATAATCATCCTAACAGCTGTTCATGAGGTCTCCCAACAAGGGAGATCCACCTGTATTCAGAATTGGAGACACTTAGGTGGATGGCCATGACTTCTTTTTTTCTTTTCTTTTTTTTTTTTTTAGTTTTTCGAGACAGGGTTTCTTAGTATAACTGCTCTGACTGTCCTGGACTCACTTTGTAGACCAGGCTGGCCTTGAACTCACAGAGATCCGCCTGCCTCTGCCTCCCAAGTGCTGGGATTAAAGGCGTGCGCCACCACTGCCCGGCTTGTCCATGACTTCTTAAGGTGTCTTCTCAAATCCTTGAAAGGACTTAACACAAAGTTGGCAAGGCTCTTTCCCCATGCTATCAGTGGCTTTTAGTTACCTCACAAAAAAAATCCTCTGCGCTAAATGCTATGGCTATTTCCTCTATTAAAGAGGAAACTGAGATGCCAGATGATTTGAGAATGTAACCCCCACTGACCAGTGGGATGATTTAGATTGAGACTCTGCCCTGAGTTTCCCGATGATGTCCTGCAGCTCCCTCCCTTTAATATATCCCCAATTCCTGAGCAAAGACAAAGACAGTCTTTCATGCATTAAAGTAAAGGTGTTTATATATCTTTCCCAGGCCCCACCCCTCCCCACTGCTCCCACTTCCCCTCCTTGCTCCTTTAGCAGGTGAACCTTATCTGTTGTTTAAAACACAACTATGCCTGTCCAGTACCCTCCTTCGTAAATGCATGGAGATTCCTGGCAGGAGGCATGTAATCCTCAGCAAAGGTCTGATAAGAGTCTCTCAGGTAAGAGAGCAAACATATTAGCTTTACCGAAGAATGCACTTGCAGAGTTAAAATATACAGACAGAGAAGAAAGAGTGGCTACCTCAGAACAAATAGCTGCCTCCTTAGAAAATCTCCTGCACAAACAACCCTTGTTCCAGGCTGGAAGTCAGAAAGTCTACATTAACCATCAGAAGAATAAAAACAAAAATTACACCAGCCACTGAAACTTCTCCTCTTTTCACTCACATAAGACTCCTAGCCACACATTGCTTGCTCACCTATCCTGGCTCCTTTTGAATCAGGGTGGAGGCCTGGCCCAGTCAGAACACCTTTTCCATTAGGGTGCTATCTGTTACTATGTGGCTTGCTTGCAAAGCATTTTCCTAAACAGTTCTCAGCTAATGAACTGAATCATCAAAAAAACAGCCAGGAGAGTGGGAGTTCTACCATTTCCCAGATGAGGAAACTGAGTTTCAAGGAGGTTCCCCAAAGCAGGAGGTATAGTAGACCTCTGACCCTATCTAGTCTAGTGTAGCTCTCTTCCTCCATCCTTCCCTCCCTCATTGCCATGACTTTCCCTACTGTTCTGAGCCCCATGGTCTTCTGTTCTGTCACAACATACTTTACATGAGTATGTAAATATTCTCCAAATGCTGGTAGAAATAAAGGCAAGTTTTGCCTCTATCCACTATGCCCTCTGATACAAGCAGGTTAAAAAAAAAAAATCAAATTAGTATTTGGAGTCTCAGAACAATTAAAAGCATGTGTCCCTAAAAGAATAATCTGTCCATACGCCACAATATCTTTTTCCTCCTTCAAAAAGAAAATAAATTACCTCTATATTATAATATATATTATATATATAATATTACACTAGTGGTTCTCTTTGAAAATAGGATTGTTTGTGATTTCCTTCAAGGCCACATTCTATACTTCCTAAATGTCTATAATTAATATATATTACACTGATGTTTGACATCAGTGGGAAAAATGATTTTTAAAAATGTTAAGCAATGAAGGCCCTGGAAAATGTCATGTCCCTCAGGAAAGGAAGGAGAGGGAGAGACCCTATAGAGAGGGCTGACCCAGTCAGTCCTGAGGAGGGCTGCAGAGGGGGCATGTTGTTAGGGAACTGAGTACATGGGAATCCTAGAAAATAGTCACCGTTTATGGGCTGCTACCCTTCCTGCACCTAACATGTCCCCCGATACCACTGATACTATGGAGAAGGCCAAGTTCAAAGCTCGGTCGGATCTGGGCAGAGGGGATGCACCTCAACAGTGCAACAGACCTAATTAGAATAACCAGTGCTTTGTAGGTAGCACATCTGACCCTAGCTCACAGAAGAGGTTAGCACAGAGGAAGCCTGGATTTAAGAAACAAAATAGTAGATGATGTGGGAGGGCAGAACCTCTGGCTTTTTAGCGGCTTTTTGACAATACCCCGCTGGCCACAGCATATAAAACACCAGGCCCAATGCTGCAGAGCCTTCCAATGCCCACATCACGGATAGATGATTTGGACACACACCAGGCTTTCCCCTATATTTTCCTCATGTTAAGGCAGAACACTGACAAGCAAGACAGCGTTTTAATGTGGACACCATTTTCATACCTCACAAAATTTGACATGACACTCACAGAGAAGAAAGAAAAGTCTAACTCAAAATGCAGAATTGTCTCAATCGTCATGCTAACTGAGCCTCAAAATAATATACAAAGGAACACCACGCCAGGTAGAGGTAAGTAATAAACCACGATGCTCATGGGGATCCAACTACATGACGTCCATTGGGGAAAAGGGAACTGTTGTAAACAAAGTGAATAGGAGAACAAGATCCTGACATTCTGTCTCAAAAAATATTCGGTACAAGGCCTGATCCTCTTCTTTCTTATGTGGGGACACATCTATGCAAATCACAATCAGCTGTTCTTTGCTAGCAAGGCTCTGTGTAAACATTAAGGCAAGGAGAGTGACTCAGGCCTGGGAACAGGAAAAGAAAGGACGGGATCACACTGTTACTTTCATCCTCAGTCATGTTCAGCAGGATCCTTTCCAGAGGAGGTGTCAGCTAACATCCTGTAACGTGAAACATCTGAGTGTGTGGCAAGAAGGAAGTTCTAGAGCAAACCAGCATCCATACCCACAGTATGCTGAGGGGAGAGGGAGGGGGCACAGGCACACAATCATAGATCACATAGGCTGGAACTCTGGATGGGGTACTTCCAATACTAAGCATCATTTTCAGAGTCAGAACAGCCGTGGAAGTTTTGGGCTCAGGATTGATACCGAGGGCCGCAGGCTTTGTGTGTGTACGATGTGGGAATCAGGAACACAGGGAAGGATGTCTGTTCTGCAGTTTCACTGTCTGATCTATGCATCTGCCTCAGCCAGGGGAAGGAAGAAGTCCATGTGGTTTGTAGAGTGCATTCCTGAATCCCCAAACCAGACGCCCAGATCCCAACTCCCTGCTTTGGGTTGGGCGGATACAATTATTTGGTTGTTACTTAATTCACCTACATTTTTGACTGTTTATATATTCATGTAACATGTTAAACCTGTACATATGCCAGATGTGGGTGGCGCACGCCTTTAATCCCAGCACTTGGGAAGCAGAGGCAGAAGGATCTCGGTGAGTTCAAGGTCAGCTTGGTCTACATAGTGAGTTGTTCAGGGCAGAACTACATAAAGACTCTGTCACAAGCAAAACAAAACACTCAGTAAAAACCTCAAGACTGTGCAAATTTATGGGCTCTAAATGTGATATTTTAAAGTCCCACCCCTTCTTGCTCCAAGTACTAAGAAATGCCAGATATCTGCCAGTAGCAGCTAAAGACAATTTAAGAACAAACAGCCTACATAAATAATGGGTTATTCTGAGAGGTCCAGGATCAGCTCAATGTACCCAGTTACCATGAAGTTCAGAAAAGAAGAGAGTACTTCATTGCAGCAAACAAGCCACAGAACACAAGGCCACACCGCACTGGACATGGAGAAGCAATGTCAAGTGTATTTTCTTCAGGGAAGAACTCTATACTACAGTCAGGAAAAGTGCTTTATACTAGTCGGTTTATAGTCCAACACGATATTAATGGATTAAGCACTCCACACCTCTGATCTGATCCACTGATCATATATTTTTTAAACTTGCATCCTTCAAAGCATTAGAGCCATTTCTACTTGAGAAAGCCCTGTTTGCTTTCGTGAGGTAAGGAGCAGCAGGCCCCAGCTCAAAATCTACTTCCAAAGAACATTTGCCAAAGCCTTAGAGTCCCCTAGGCAGGGGTCTCATAGGTATTCTACTTTTTTTTTTTTTTTTTTTGGTTTTTCGAGACAGGGTTTCTCTGAATATCTCTGGCTGTCCTGGACTCACTTTGTAGACCAGGCTGGCCTCGAACTCACAAAGATCCGCCTGCCTCTGCCTCCCAAGTGCTGGGATTAAAGGCATGCGCCACCACCGCCCGGCTTTCATAGGTATTCTAAATGCAAGTAAAAAACAAAACAAAACAAACAAACAAAAACCAAAGGATATTCTAATTCAAGGCTGAACCAACACAGAAAGGAAAATCAGCAAACCTATCTCCTAGACACAAGATACAAGTCACCTTTCTATTTAGGGCTGGATTTTAATATTATCTTGTCTGTTCACTGGTGTATATAAAATATTCAATATTCTTTAAAAATAATGCCACTTTAAATAGGCTAAAAGTTCTGTCTACCTACCTGTGCCATAGGATATGTAGATGTCTGTTTAATTCTTTACAGTATAGCTAAGTACACAGTATAGTCAAACGAACAGAATTCTGTGGTGCAAAGGCCTTGATTTGCTTTGCTTTGCAAGCAAGCAAATGGTCTTGAAACACAAATGATTGCTGGACTCAGGGACTACTGAAACTTCTCAAGCAATGTCAGGGGCAAGGGCATATATATTCTTGACCCCTTTCTTTACCAGGGGAGCAGCAGAAATCCCTGGGAAGCACACAAGGGAACCCACAAAGGGAAACCTAAAAAATGGGGGGTTTGGTATTTGGATTTATCCACTCATTTAAGATTTATGGCTCTACATCTGCTTGCTGGCTACTTTAACTTGCTAGGTAGGCACTGATTATAATAAACACCAAATTGCTAGTAAGCATAAGGACAAACAATCAATCAACTTCCAGTTCCTGCCCATAGAACCATCCTGGTGCTATTGTGTGGACTTCCAGAAAGTCAAGTCACAATGAACTATTACAGATCTACAACCATTGCAGGGCCCAGGGCTGCTTTCCAAACAGCTTGTCTATAGCTGAAACCTTAATACTTGAGCTCCTAAGAGGTCCATGGCACCCAGGTCTCAGATGGCAGATGAAAGTAACACCTCTACATGCCTGTCAGAGCCCTTGACCCATGGACCCTCCTACAGCAAATATGCAAAGCTACTTCCTATCCAAACAGACACATTTGCTTTCTGAGGACTTAGGACAGGTTTCACCCAGTTACTTGTCTTGTTCGTTGATGTATGTGAAAGGCCTGGCTGCTCTATGATTTCCTTACCCTGGAGCAGATTTTTGCTCCATTGTTGCCTGAACTTTGGCAATTCAGTAAGGAAAAGACCACGTTTCTCTGGGGCTGCATGCCTTATGCTTTTGGGAGTAAGTCCTGATTTTTGAGAGTTGGAACTGGTAGGAGATCAGAAAAGAAATCAACAGCAAGCAACATCTCACAACAATGACAACAAAAACCCTCCTTATTCCACTGAATGGCCTTGGTATGCCACTAACACTGGTATGTCGCAGTTAGCAAAGCAGAGAGGGTTCATCCTGCTGCCCAGCACCTTCACAAGCACTTGCCTTCCATATGTTGTGGCCCAAAACCTGTTACGGCCCATCATTAGCACAGCTTCCTTTGTCCCCTGGCGTTGGGCCTTTTGGTCATGTGTGAATAAGGAATAAGGAAATGGAGGCTGTAGCAATAACAGCCCTCCCCCCACCTCCTGCCCCCGTGGGTATCAAGGAAGGGCACAAAGTGCACTGAGCTGAGGTGGTTGGTAACTGACTTAGAGGGAGGAAGAAATTTCTTCAAAGCAGAAGTTCAAAGGTGTGTTCTTGGGAAAGAAAAATGCTGAAACTCTGGTCTCCACCCATCTGTGACTCCTAAGATCAACACTGCTTTGAGACACCCAGAACGGGGCACAGTGAATGGGATCCAATTTGTAGCATTTTATCCTGTGTGTGTGTGTGTGTGTGTGTGTGTGTGTGTGTGTGTGTGTGTGT
>CAJQZJ010013540.1:272327-344140 GCA_907164525.1 Lophiomys imhausi
TGTGTGTGTGTGTGTGTGTGTGTGTGTGTGTGTGTGTGTGTGTGTGTAATATATATGTGGTAAATTTACCACATATATGGTATAATATGTATTACTAAGAATGGAACCGGAGGCCTGGCCTCCAAGGAAGTCAACCTGATTTCAAATGCATGCTTTTACCTTTGTGATCACTGTATTAAAATAAAACAAAACAATAAAACTAGCAAAGGACTGCAAGGAGAAGATTTGCACTGTAGAGGTTGGAAGAGTTTTCATCACTAAAAAATGTCATAACAGCCTTCAACAGGATCATGGCTACTCTGATATCTAGGTGTATAATATAGGTAGGTAGACTTGGGCCTTCTGGAAGAGGCATGCAACATAGTGTGAGCTCCAGCAGAGCTATACCTGGGGGCAGAAGAGCCTGGGGGTGAGATGATTTTTTTTCCCCCAGTTTCTCTGTGGCACGCCCTGTGGTTCATCCCTAAGTAAATCAACTTTACATTTTTAAGCAGGCACCTCGGCCGGTGGTTCTCATTCGTTCTGTCCAGCCTGGCTAAGCAGATGTCCAACCAACTGCAGAAAGCAATCCAGCTGTGTCATGTCTCTTACCTGCTGTCAGGGAAGAGGTGGTGTCCGGCCATCTAGACAAAAGGATGCCGAAGAGAACGATGGCAGAACACAATGGATTTGTACAAAAGCTTACCAGTGATTACCACATGGTGGGCAATCTGGTTGTCCACACGATTTTGGGTAAATTGTCTGCCTTGGCCCCTACCCGTGTTGATGGCTGCTGTTACTCTTTAACCATTTTCCTGACCAGAAAAAAAAAAAAAAATCTAATCTAAAGACATGTGTGAGACTGACAAATTGCACCCTGGCAGACTGCTCTTGTCAGCTACGTGGGACAGGGATGAAAAGGCTGTTCCTTTGATGGCCCATGGATCCACAGGGCTTTCTATTACTACCAGGATAAAAGAAAAACCAGGCACCATTATCTATCTCAGATCTACTCACCAAGAAGACCCCCAAATCATGCTCAGCCCTTGACACCCAGAATGAGTCGGAGGGGTGTAGGCAATAAGAGTTCAGCAGTAGCTTCCAAATGTTGCCCATTATTAACCTGGATTCATCACAACAAATCGGAAGCTGGTTAAAAATTAAGATCACAGCCGGGCGTGGTGGTGCACGCCTTTAATCCCAGCACTTAGGAGTCAGATCTCTGTGTGTTCGAGGCCGGCTTGGTCTACAAAGTGAGTCTATGACAGCCAGGGTTGTTACAGAGAAACCCTGTCTCAAGAAAAGAAAACTGGGGCTGGAGAGATGGCTCATCAGTTAAGAGCACTGGCTACTTTTCCAGAGGACCTGGGTTCAATTTCCAGCACCTACACGGGAGCTCACAACTACTTGTAAGTACAGTTCCAGGGGATGCGGTACCCTTGTTTTGCCTCTACAGGTACTGGGCATACATATGGTGCACAGTTACACATGCCAACAAAATACCTACACACTGAAAATAAATTCAAACAAACCAACAAACAAACCCCAACAAGCTGGGCGGTGGTGGCACACACCTTTAATATCAACCCTCAGGAGGCAGAGGTAGGTGGATCTCTGTGAGTTCAAAGCCAGGCTGGTCTACAGAGTGAGGGCAGCCAAGGCTTATACAGAGAAACCTTGAATAACATAAACTCAAATCTCAAACTTTAAAACTCTTTTGGTAAGTGACCTTAAAAGTATACATTTGGGATAGGGTGGGCACTGGGGTTAACTCAGTAAAGATCTTTTTGCATGCCAAAGCCCTGGGTTCAATTCACAGTACCCAACAAAGAAGCCATGTGCATTTGTAGCAAGCATCTCAAATGGCTCCCACGTGTGAAGTCCCTTCTATAGCCCCACTATGGCTCATTGCCATAAAAATAAAAAAAGTCACTGACTGCAACTCACCTTCTACTAACTTATCTTAATGCTTTTCTATGCAGAAGAAAAGGTACCAAGCACATATTGACCTTCTACAACAGTTCCAAACTCCAGATCTCAGTAAACATCATCCTCACACTCGCTGGTCTTAAGGACTCAACTACAAGGCAATAAAGTATAAATCATGCTAAACCTAAGGGCACGTCCTTTTTTCCCCTCTTCAAACACCAATCTGCTATTTTCTCCTTTTGTTTAAATAAAGCCAAACACCCTTTAAGTTTAACCCCCAAGTCAACTTTGCTCTGAGGATTTTCTTATCTTTTCTTGTGCTCAAAGTACCAGCACAAAGATTCTGGTAAACATTGCAGATCCTCATATCAATGGTGCATTCCCTTTGGTTGAGTAAAAAATCTACCACTGCTGGCGGTAGTGCAGAGAGAACCTCCTAGAATCAATGGCTCTCACTGGCTGGGAGACAGAAAACAACCATAGGATATCTGATAAGTTGGCTGGGAGAAGATACCAAAAAATTCCCTGTCCTTGTTCTTCAAAGTCCTTTGAGTCCAGGGTGGAGCAGGCAACTCCAGTTTCCCTGTTACCTTAGGCATTTATCTGCACTTTGTCACATCTTCTTCCCTCTGGGAGTCTTTCCAGATAAGGCCAGTCCACACAGGCAGTTCCGATGTCCATGGACCTTACCATATAATTTATACAAGGATCTTACCATATCTTTAGGGCTTTAAGGCACTGGCACATGACCTATTGTGCCAAGTGTTTGACTGGGCACTGAGCTGGGATAGTGGAGAAACTTGTTGTAAGCAGGTAACTAGTGGCCTTCAGAACCGAGATTTGAAACTGACACAAGATCAGAGGCATCAGGGGACCTTGGGTTCTTGATGACCAATGGTTCTAAATAATTAGGATGCCCTGAAGTAAATGGTAGGCAGGTTGAGAGTGAGAGGCATCCCAGCTAGGGCTTCTCAAACCCTAGGTGGTGACTCTACCACAGAACTTTCCAGACAGGCTCATCAATTTCCAAATTAGCTCAGTGACAGAACTACTTGCTTAAGCCCCAGTACTGAAGAATAAGCCTTGGCTGTCCTGGAACTCACTCTGTAGACCAAATTGGCCCTGAACACACAGAGATGTGACTGCCTCTGCCTCCTGAGGGCTGGGATTAAAGGCATGCACCACTGCCACCTGGCAAAAAAAAAGAAAAACTGTAGATAATTTGAAGATAGTTACCATACAGGTTCTAAGAAAGTACCTACAGCATTACCATAAGCTGCAAACAATTCCTTTTAAAGATTTATTTACAAGAAAAGTCTTCGCATTTTTTTTTAAGAAAGAACCATGTATATAGACTCCTTTGTAGAACTGTATCATCTGGAAAGCTGACAGGGAACTGGAAATGCAGCAAGCACAAAATGAGTGATTTATTGGACTGAACTAAGAGCCTCAAACACACTGGGATGAAGCAGACGTGTGTGAGCCGGGTCGTAAGTCTTCTGTCCTGAGACACGAATGAAAATCTCCTTAGGGATACAGCCCTACCTGTAATTTATTTCCACATTATTCTTGTGTGCAATATTATTTTTGGCATGTTAATGCATTGTCAAAGAATTCTAATCTAGCGACATGACAAAAGGTGTATTTCATATCACAATGTAAAAAGTGTGAAAATCAATTGAATTATTTATCAATGACATTCAATAAAGGTAAGCAGTATATTTTGTGTAATGTCATTTCTCTGGAATAAATCGCAGCCCGGCGAGCTTGTATTAATTACTACAATTTTATCTAACTTCTCCCATCAGCTGGATTTGCTGAGGGAAATCAGCTGTTATCCCCTTAAAAGAGAGAGCAATTGGCCAGAATCCATATAATTTAGATGATTTTCCTTTCTTGGCAATTGACTAGACATGTAGGTTTACAGTTGGCAGATAAAATAAATGCTGAATGTCAATGTCAGTCTTTGATCTGGTAAATAAACCCACAGAAAATGCAACCTCAATTACTCTTTAAATTTATTACGCGTTTGGTATCATAGAAAGATGGTAACACGTGCACATTATGTGCTGTGCTCTTGAGCGTGTGAAAAAGTGAACCAGATGCCTGCCTACAAATAAACGAAACCATACTGACATCTCCACATTTTCCTTTCCATGATGTTCGCCCACCTCTTCACTCCAGAGATCACTGGGGGAAGTCCAGGACCATGCAGGACTCTGTGGACAGTAGTTTTAATCACTCCAGTAGATTCAAAGATACGTAAGAATCAGATACCATAGACTCTGCCTTGGAACCTCCATGCACACCCTGTACAATGCAGGCTGTTCCCTGGATGGACACTGGACAGCTGAAGGGGAAAGAGCGATCTAACTGGTAGCTTAATTTCTCTGACTAGACAAGGGCAAGGAGCCCCGGCAGCTCAGCAGCAGTGGTAGACCAGTAAGAAGAGCCGATGGGTACTAAACGTTTGCTGTCTCAGGCACACACGGCAGCTGTTTCACGTTCTGACTAACGTTGTCTCCACAATAGTCCAAAGGAGTCTCTACTGTTCCTATGTGAGTAAACCAGGCACAGGGAAATTCAGCAACTTGCCAGAATTCTGACAGCTAATAAATGGAGAGCACTTATTCTCTAAGTAATACTGTGGGCCCAGAATAGTGAGATAAAATGTTATTAGGAACTTTAGGTGACATTAAGGAATGCAATCAAAATACTTTGCAGGGGGAGAAGGGAGCATCGCTCTACAGCCCTGGTAGGTGGAAAGGCATTTAACACTGAAGGAAGACAGGTACAGCCTGGGAATCTGAACACTGAAGAAGAGAATGGATGCTGAGACAGCCCTTCCTCATCAGGGCTTGTGTTGTGGCACTTTTTTCATAGAAATGGCCATGTAATCAGTGCTCTCATGCATGTGTGTGTGTGTATGTGTGTGTGTGTGTTTGTGCATGTGGAAGGGGTGGGTGTTTATGTCAAGAGACTTCTGTGTGTATATATGTTCATATAAGGTAGCTTGCATATGCACAAGTGTGTGTGAGCACAGGGAGATGTGTGTGTGTGTGTTGGATGTGTACAGGGAGAAAGGTGTGTGTTCATGTAATGAGGTTTGTGTGTGTGCAGGAAGTGTGCATGGGTGTGTGCACATGTGCAAACTGAGGCTTGCTAACACCTATACAGAGAAGGCTGGATGGCAGCAGACAGAAGATGGACACTTACTAGCCTACCATCTCCAACATTACTAACTCTGTACATTTCTACAAGACAACAGCTTTCCTCTCTCTGCTCAAAACATCCAGGGGCTGCTGTTTGTGGTTACTCATTTCTATGTATGAATAAAAACACACACATCTCCCTCTAATGACACACCATCTCCTCATTTACGCCATTTGACTAAAGCAACAGGAGCAAGTCCAGTACCTGGGGTTGTGCCTATAATCCAAGCACTGGGGAGGCTGAAGCAGGAGGATCCTAAGTTCAGAGCTAGCCTGGGTGGTGTACACCAGTGAGCAGAAAGCCTATCTGGCCTACAAAGAGAGACCCTCAAGAAAAGAAAGGGGGGATAAAAGGAAGTAACAGGATCAATATGTAATTTAAATAACCTGGTCGATATCATTTAAATGATCAAACATGGCAGTTTTAACCAACCTTTTTTCTTTCTATTGATGCGACCTTTACAATAGTTGAATTTACATGCCGTGAATGTGCAAGAACTCTCATTCTCCCAGTGCTGAGAGTTCAGAACTGAGAGTTCAGCAAGGTTCTTTATTGAATCTATTAAGTGGATGGGCAAGTGCTGAATGACAATAACTTCTGAGGGAGGAGGGACAGGGCAGGTGTCCTATCCCTGTCTGCAGAAAAGGACACTGACTATAGAGATTCTCTTCTAGTTTCTGCCTAAATGTTCCCCATGGCAAAAAGACTTAGTCCTCTTTGAGAGGCTGGTTGTTCAGAAACCTTCCTGACTGCTGCAGATGGAGAACATCTGGAATCAGGGGCATTAGAGAGATACTGATGAAAGGCCATGCAAGTTTGCAAAATGTTGGAAAACTTGCTTTGTGGGTCTTCAAACTCTTTGTTTGTTTTTTTTGCTGTTTTTGTTTATTGTTTGTTTTTTTGAGACAGGGTTTCTGTGTGTATCCCTGTCTGTCCTGGAACTCACTCTGTAGACCAGGCTGGCCTTGAACTCAGATCCATTTGCCTCTGCCTCTGGAATGCTGGGATTAAAGGCTTGTGCCACTACTGCCCCGAGGGTCTTCAAACTCTTGAGACTTCCGTCCAGATGGCAGAGAACATAAGCAGTTGTGGTTGTTGCTTGGGATCTTATCAAGAAAGGTGCCATTCCAAAACTCAAGGCAGGCAAGCCACATTCTAATTTCTTGTGGTTCAGAACAAGATTCTGTGGGGTTGTGCCAGATTTTTTTTTTTTTTTTCTGAGACAGGGTTTCTCTGTGTAGCCCTGGCTATCCTGGACTCACTTTGTAGACCAGGCTGGCCTAGAACTCTCAAAGATCCACCTGCCTCTGCCTCCCAAGTGCTGGGATCAAAGTTGTGCGCCACCACCTTCCCGCAATGTGCCAGATTTTTAATGGAGGACTTCAGGCTTTCAGTTAGAAGTTCTAGACCCAGCAGGGAACTGGAATGTTGAGTCACAAAGAGACAGAGTGGTTTTGTATTTCTAAGTGTATGGGAAGCTACAGAGAATATGCAAGTAGAGGCCACTGCGTATCCTAAGCAAAACAGAAGTGCAATCCACAGCAATGAGATTAAATTAAGGCCCAGTGAGTGGGAGGGTAGGTGGGTGATGCTGAAGTCACCAACTGTCTGCAGGGCCATCAGGGGAAAAGTGCCACCATCCAAGCAGGGACTTCAGACTGAGGCTCCTATAGCAGAGGACAGGATCCTTCACCCATGACAAATGAGACTTCAAGTTTACTTTGCATGTTGGGGAGTGTTTCTTTCTCTGTTGATCTGTTCCATGAGCACCACTATCAACTTCACTGATAAGATCTGTCAATGTGTTTAGTAGAAAAAAAATTAAAATATAGCTTTTTTTTTTTTAAATCATGGCTAAGAGTTACAATGCCCAGGATAAATGAATGTTTTAGGTTTAACGAAATGTAGTTGGGTTAGCTCTCCTCATCTCTAAACAGCAAGGGCTTCCACATCAGAGTTTCATGTCTGAGGGGGTTAAGAATAGTGGGAGAAAGCGAGAGGCAGTTTTCTACATTTTGTTTGCACAACTGGAAAAATAACTTGTGAGAAGCCCAAGAAGTTTGTAAAAGCAGAAGTGTAAGACTTAACTGGATCATTAGCATTTTGGGGGAACTGGGACAGGTGCATGCAAGGGTGGTATGGGCACATGGATGACCCAGTTTCAAGCCAGTGAAGTTCAGAGGGGAGCAGGATGAATCCTGAGGTCACAGAAACAACTGATGTGAAAGTGATCCACACACTGAACTCAGGAAGGAGAGCCGAGTTCATGAAGTCTAGAGAGATCTGAAGGACTATTTTCTATAGTGCACTGGATATTTTTAAGTTCATACTTAAGCCATGAAGTCATTTTCCTTCCTACTTGGTGAAATCCTTGAAGACGCTCTGCAAAACTGTTAGGCCACAGCACCCAAGCAATTATATAAAAACAATCAGCCTCAGCCAGTGAGAACAATGGCTTTGGGAAGGGCGTAGTTGTCGTACTCTCAGAGTCTCTCAGTGAGGAGGGAAAACACTGGAATGAATATATGTATATATATATATATATATATATATATATATATATTCCATTATATTAAAAGGTAGCTGCCAACAACTGTCACGAGTAGATGAGGAATCCTCCCTTTATTTAAAACAGGCTTTAAAATTAATTGATTTTCTTATTTTTAGAAAGGGAATAAAGGCTTTGATGGTAGGAATCTTGAGAAAGTAAAGACTTAGAATAACTTTTCTCATAGACAAGAGCTAATGAGTAAAAAAGAAAAACATTCACGTTGGAGCTCCCTTCATTACAGACTACAGCATGCAAATTAACATATAATGACCCATTATTTGTGTCTCAAGCCATGATAAACATGCATCTGAAAATGGAGAATGAAAGCCTTTGCAATTAAAATATTCAAATCAAATATTTCAGATTATTTGAAAGTAGTAAAAACTAGTTCAAGCATTTGCTGAGTATAGTCAAGGCAATTCAGCTAAAAGCTTCAAAATGAGAAGAAACTCAGTGACTAAATACAAATAAGGTTGGTGGGGTTAGGGAGACTGGTTAGTTGGTAATGTGCCTTCTTCACAAGTGAGAGGACCTGTATAATAAATACTTAGGGTATTTATTATATAATGATTTTACATATTGTTTTATTATATAATATATTATAATATATAAAATTATATATAAGGTTATATAATGTATAATAAACACATAATAAATACTGAGAGTATATATGTGCTTGTATGTGTGTGAAAGCTCAGAAACCAAAGGACATGTTCGGTGCTCATTGTGCTAAGACTGATGATGACTTTGCAATTCTTACATTTGTCTGTGTTTGACATCTTAACAACCCACAGGAATTTGTGATTTGTTTTCAGACCCAATAAACTGCGCAATTCATATGCTCCCTTGAACATGGCTTTAAGCCCTATTTAGACAGGAGAGTTTTCTATGCTGTGCTAACACAATAAAACAGGAGTACAATTAAGTCCGTTATAGTCTAGTTAAACATTAATCAATTGAAATATTTAGATCATTGATTGACAGGTGATCACTACAGTATTTTCTTCATTTAATGACTTAATAGGTATATAAATACATAATGTTTATATGAAGTGTTAGACTGCACACTTAAAAATACACACACACATATATATGTATGTATGTATGTGTGTGTGTGTATACATCTCAGACTGATAGTGTAGACATGAAGAAGGATAAATAAAGCCACTGAAGCCCAGGCATGGGGAGAGGCACACTGCGAATATACAGAAACCCTTACATTCTAGTTAATTTTCTGTTGCTATGGTAAAATAACCTGATTAAAAGCAACTTGGTGGAGAAAAGGGTGTTTTATTTGGGTTCTATTTATAGGTCACAATCTATTAGGAGAAAAAAAATCAGGAGTTCTCGTTTAGTTAGACCATTCCTCCTTGCATTGAGATGATGTACCATCTTCTGGTTCATGCATGCAAATTCCCAATTAGTAGGGAAACCTATCATCCCTTTATGCCGTGATACAATGGCAAGATAGGAATAATTTCCCCTGGGGACAGGAGAAACGTCTCAGTGGCTTGCTGAGCAAGCATAAAGAACTGAGTTTGGATTCCAGCACCCACATAAGAAACTGGGTGTAGTCATGCAGGAACCCCAATGCTATGTGGGGCTGAGGCAGGGGATTTGTGGGGTTCATTGGCCTCTGGCCCAGCTCTATCAGCACAGAGGCTGGTTTAGTCCTTACTGCAAACCTAGAAGAGTCTGTCTGGATTGGAGACCTTCCTGTGCCTCTGTTTTTTATCTGAAGATACAAACAGTACCTGTCTTCTAAGGGTGTACGTCTGGAAAAGAACAGGCTTCTAACTTCTTCCAATGACATTTTCCGTCTCCTTCAGTGTGTGCTTACTGTGGAAACTCCCATTCGAGTGTCTTTTGCTTTGCAGAAAATAATAACAGCTTGCTCGCTGGCATTGGTGGAAGAGTATCTTCCTCTTTTCTAAGTAACAAGAACCCCCGGACAGATACCTACTTTGGAAAACAGGACATATTCAAAACCTAGTGCCCCAAAAGCTCATCTTAGAATCTTCGAGTTATACACGTTCTTCTAGATTTTGGGTCTTCAAGTGTATACCTGAGATGAACATGCATCTCTGGGAACATCCCTGTTGGCCTGTTATGGTGAATAGGGGGTGACACCTTTGAGTTTTCAGTGATTGCTGAAATACTGCAGTGCCCATGGGGTAGACTTATTATTCTTGGCTGAGAATTACTTAGTGAAGTGGGTCCTGCCCCATCTGTCAGTGGTACCCTACTGAGAAACAGGGGCCTCAAGGCTCTTAGTCATAGAAACTGTTTGGTGGCCTGGGTCATCTACCCAGTGTGAATGTGTGTGCAGACAAAAGGCATGGAGATTGAGCTGTATTCTCGGTTAAGCAGAAATACTGGCGTAGCCAAGCTTGGTGGTCCAGGCCTGCCACCCCAGCTATTCAGCCTGATCACAAATACAAAGCTTACCTGGACTGCAGAGTGATTCCAAGATCATTCTGGGTAACTTAGTGACTAGACCATGACTCAAAATTAAAGACTAAAAGGGGGGAGGGTGCAGCTCAGTGGTAGATGACTTGCTTAGCACATAAAAAAAAAAAAAAGGTAAGCCGGGCGGTGGTGGCGCAGCCTTTAATCCCAGCACTTGGGAGGCAGAGGCAGGTGGATCTTTGTGAGTTCAAGGCCAGCCTGGTCTACAAAGCGAGTCCAGGACAGCCAGAGATATTCAGAGAAACCCTGTCTCGAAAAAAAAAACCAAAAAAAAAAAGGTCCTAGATTCAATCAATCCTCAGTGCCAAAAATAAATACTCTGTCCTTCCTTATGTTGAAGTGGACTCTATATCTTCCTGGGATCTTTCCACTCACTGTGGTCTACAGAATAATTTGTTTAGTTAAGTGAAAACTGAAACCTTCAAGTGCCCAAAATTCACAAATCATTTTGTCAAAACTGCTGCTTGAAGGCTAACCAGCTGTTTCTACAGTTACTTTTTCATGTTCTCTCAGTCTTTCTTTTCTCCTTTTCCCCATCTTCTGTCTCTTTTTTAAAAGGAGCCACACTCAAAGGGGCTGCATTCATGTACCCTGTGCAGTGGGCACTACCTTACTTAGCCTAATGGGATATACAATATTTTTCCATATATATTACTATCAACACTCACATTTCTGGCTCCTACTAGTTCAACCATGCCTGTGATCCACCCCTGTGTTTAATAGTCCCCATTACCTTCCATTTACAAGCTTAAGGATCTACTCATGTAATGAGAGGTATCAATGATGAGTGGATGGGCTAGTGGAAAGAGGTGCCTTTGTTTTTCCTCATGAAGACAACAGAGGCTGAGAATGGTCTAAATCAGAGGCAAGAGAAAAGACTACAGTGCTGGGTTTGAAAATCCACATGTGTGATTCCAACTAACCTTGGCAGGGTCCCAGGGTTAGTTCCATTGCTTGGGTGTTTTCACAATCATCTAGCAAGAATCTAAATCCCAGGCCAACCTCTGAACCAAGGATAAACAGTAGAATCTTTTAAAATTTCAGAAAAGGGGCAGGGCATGGTGGCGAATGCCTTTAATCCCAGCACTCAGGAGGCAGAGACAGGCGGATCTCTGTGAGTTCAAGGCTAGCCTGATCTACAAAGTGAGTCCAGGGCAGCCAGAGAGACCCTGTTGAAAAAAAGAAATGCAGAACAAGTTCTCATGTGCCATAATGTTCTATAATGGTATTAATATTAAAATGCAATCTATCTCATGTTCTTGAATTGACCCTAACCTGCTGAGAAAGCACGAAAAAAAAAAAAAAGCCATAAGTATAGAGACAGGAAAGGGTCGAGTCATGTGCAGATCAACATTGGGTGGATATTTATTGAAAATTAAGAAAAATAAGCCGGGCAGTGGTGGCGCACGCCTTTAATCCCAGCACTTGGGAGGCAGAGGCAGGCGGATCTTTGCAAGTTCGAGGCCAGCCTGGTCTACAAAGTGAGTCCAGGACAGCCAGGGCTACACAGAGAAACCCTGTCTCGAAAAACCAAAAAAAAAAAAAAAAAAAGAAAATTAAGAAAAATAAATAAAAATGTCTATATTTGCTGGATACCAACATAATCGCTTCCTAGGTGAGACTTACATATGTTGTGGTATTTAGTGAGGTGCACCCACAGGGGAGGTGCTGTCAGTCCCGTGTATGTATGGGGAGCAGGACAAAGCAGTAAAGTTAGGCAGGCAATAGTCACACACTGCGCTGGCTAGATTTACGTCAACTTGACCCAAACTATATATAGTCATCTGAAAGGACAGAGCCTCAATTGAGAAAATGCCTTCGTACGATTGGGCTGTGGGAAAGCCTGAAGAGCATTTTCTTACTGATTGATGGGAGAGAGCCCAGCCCATTGTGGGCGGTTCCATCCATGGGCTGGTGGTCCTTTGCTTTTCAAGAAAGCAGTCTGAGCAAGCCATATTCCTCCATGGTCTCTGCATCAGCTCCCGCCTCCAAGTTCCTGCCCTGTTTCAGTTCCTGTCCCGACTTCTTTCAGTGATAAGCTACAATGTGGATGATCATACTTATTCCAAAGACCCAACCCCCCAATATCATTTTGAATGAGCAAATCAAAGTCGAGAGGCTACTCTTCAAAATTCACTACATCTCACAGCACTGTTTTTCATCTTTTTTTTCTTACATAAGTTTGGACTTACCAGAAAAATAAAAAGTACTGATGTAGTAAATCTCATGAGAACAATCCACCAGAAAATAACTGAAGAAAATTCCACATTGATTCATTCATTCTATGTAGAGTTTAAACACTACAAAAATGAAGCTGGGAATGACGCTCACACTTGTGATTCCAACATTCAGAAGGCAGAGGCAGGGGGATTGCTGTGAGATTTTGGCCAGCCTGGACTACATACATAGTAAGGTCTGTGCTAGTCTGCACTAGTGTGTAGGTGCCTCAAGAAAATATACATAAACAAATACAATAAAAATTGGAAATACAATAGCAAGAAAATAATTTGACACAGTTTAATTATGTCCATTAAATCTATGCATAGAATAAGAATGTTCCTGGTCTTCATTATGGTTGATTAATAGTCCAGCAATTCTGACCAATATTTTAAGGTAAAAATAAGGTCTAATTTGGGGGGGGAGGAAATATAAATACAATAACTTGCAAAAAAAACTATTTGGTCTCTAGAAAACCCTGGAATATTAACTGAGAACCCATTAGTATTCACATGAGAGCTCAATAAAGAGATTGGATATAAGATAAACATACAAAAATCGATAGCTTTCCTGTAGATCTATGATAACCAGCAAGAAGATATAATGGAAAATATTGGAAAAACTCATTGGGCTTGTGTTCCTTCATTATCTATAGCAGACATCAATTGCTATAGGGACCCTTTTCAGAGTATCTTTCTAAACATGATAACTAATTAGAGAAATGTATTCTTATTTTATGCATATGGATCTTTTGTCTGTAAATATGTCTATGTACCACATGTATGTATGTGTGCCTGGTAGCTGAGGAGGTCAGAAGAGGGCATTGGATCCCCTGAAACTAGAGTTACAGAGAGTTGTAACACATCATGTGGATGCTGGGAATAGAAGCCCTGGTTCTCTAGAACAGTCAGTGCTCTTAACCTCCAAGTCATCTATCTCGCCCCTACAACTTGTAATTCTTAAAAGGTAAAGCATGACCTTTGGTCTCTGTAAGAGGCAGGAAAGCCAGGGTCTCCAACACACTTTTTACAAAGTTTTCATCCAAATGCCAAAGCTCAGGTGCACACTAAAAAACTACCAAAATAGTTATAGCAACAAAACTTTTATCAAAATGAGGTTTAGAACCCTTCATTAAGACAATAAATTAGGTTCTTAGGTTTATTTCAGTTAGTGCAGCCACCATGTCTGCCTTACCGAGAATTGTCTCCTAAACCATCTTCTTCTACTTCAGCCATTCAAAATGGCATCCTTGCCTTTGTGAAAAACAATTCTCATCTTGTTCTTCCCAGAGTTGCTTGAAAAATCCTTAGGACAACTATATGCCTATATTGATGCGAATTTTTTTAAGCTCTAGGATACAAAGACAGTTCCCCAAAAAAGGGTTTAGAGCAGTGGTTCTCAACTATCTGGCATATCAGATATTTACATTACGATCCACAGCAGTAGCAAAATTACAGTTATGAAGTAGCAATGAAATAATTTTATGGTTGGGGTTATCACAACATGAGGAACTGTACTAAAAGGTCACAGCATTAGGAAGGTTGAGAACCACTGGGTTCGAGGGAACCAGGAATTACTGTGAAAGGACAGAGTAATGAACTCTCAATTCCTTACATTAGTTAATCAGCACCTAAGAATCTTAAAAGAGATATAACCCGGTGATGCAGGCTACCTCCCAGTCTGCTTTGCTCTCCCAACCCAGGGACTGCTGGGCTATCTACATTTTTAATGCACAGGCTTAACACAACCCTTAAGGAAAAACAAACCTGTATAAATATTCTTCTCAAAGCCCAGACTAAATGTTAACAAAATGGAGTGATGAAGGTGAGTTCAGACAACAGAGTGCCAGCTATCGATCGCTTATCTCTCCCTACACTTTCCTTCTAATCCTCTCCATAATTACATAAACTGCAAGTGCTTTCTGAAGCTGTCAATTCCTCTTGCATCCATTTTCAAATGGCCAGGGAAGACGTGGGCTGGGCACTAGATCAAGCTGTCAATGTCCCCGTCCCTACCCCCCACTTGGCTGTCGAAGGTCCTCTTGGCACATCTGTCAAGGGCCTCCTAGGGTTCTTCAAAACTCCCTCCCTTGGAAGAGAGCAAGAAGGGTGTGGAGAAGCCAGAGAAGTTATTGATCCATTCTTTTAACATGCTAATTTGCCGGAGGGTGCTTCAGTCACTGCCAGGATGGACACTTCAAAAGGAAATTGTTTTTCAAACTAGAGATGTCTTTTTCAAACACTCAAACTGAAAACAAATGAATGCAAGTATCAAGTTCACAGTGTAGTATGAAAAAGGTTTGCCAAACAGAAAAGGCAAGACTTAGAAAGTTAGGGGGAAAATGTGAAAGTTTAAAACATTAAAAAAAAATTTTTAAGGTTTATTTTATTCATCAGTGCCTTGCCTTCAAGTATGTCTGTGTGGTGTGTGCATGCCTGTGACTGAGGAAGTGGTGAGCCACAATATGAGAGCTGGGAATCGAACCCAGGTCCTTCACAAGAATTAGTGCTCTTAACCACTGAGCCAACTCTCCAGCCCACTTTGAAACATATTAAACTTTTCAAGCCTCCTGTGCATCAGAACCAAAGAGTGTGTAGCCTGCTGAATGCCATTTATCTTGGGAAGAAAAATAAAGGTTGGTAAGATTACAATAATGTAAAATATTAGCAACATTGATAATGATAAACACTTGGGTTATCCCCTTAGAGGAGGGATATGGAAAACAATAAAATCAATTCTTCATTTAATTGAACCTGTAATGTCACAGTATGAAAAGGTTAGACAAAAAGGGGAGGGGGTTGGAGAATTACTAAATTAAAATATTTGTTCATTGTCATGGTTATCAGTTAAATACATGATCATTGAAACCTAGTACAGATAAGATTACAACACAAAACCGAATGTCTAAGACAATAAAGTAGCAGTAGATTATTAAATTTGTAAAAATTAATTCTTCAAAGCCAATAATTTTCTGCTGGGAGTTTTGAAGTTGTGTGTCTGGGGGGGGGTTGTTAGTTGTGAATGGGATTTAAAGGATGATGTCACATAAGAAAGAATGCAGGGGTCTGCTGTGGAAGCAACAGTGGGAAAATGGGTATCTTAAGTCACAGATGTTCTTAGGGACAAAAGCTTTCCTTTGTGAGAAAAGTATTCCTAGCTGGCTGGGTCTTCCCTAATCATGAAGTTGGGCCATATTTACCTGCCATGGTATTATGAGACAAAAATCAGTATTCTGTTAACCTCTGACCCCTGAATCCCAGGCAGACAAAGGCCCAAGCTGGAGCCCTGGGCAAAAGTAGCCAAATGTCAAACAGCAGGGAAGCAATTGTAAGATTGGCTCGGGCTCAGCCAGCCTCATTGGGGCGAACTGCTATTCACAGAAACAAGCCATGAAGAGATACCGCCATAAAATATGAACAAAACGGAACCTTTTTTGCCTTGATTCTAAATTGTTAGTTTTATGGGACTTCATGCTGAACACTATGAGAAAAAAAAAATCCAATTTGCTTTGAAGCGCATTAGTCTGTCTAACATCCTAATTATTGTTTACGTTGCCATTTGCCTTCTATTAAGAATTGAATAATTACCCAGCACTTCATAGTTTAAAAAATACAAGCAAACAGGATTATCAGGGTAATTGGGAAACTGTACCATGCCTTTGTACTGGTGTGGGAAATATGTGTAGTTGTGCGGGAAATGATGTTTATTAATCAACTGACTTCGAATGATATTTTAAGGGTTTTGAACCATTTGAGCTCTGTAACTTATTATGAAGAGGTTAGGAAGATCACCTTTGAGAAATGCGGGTCTGTTTAAATCCATGCTTGGAAACAAGAGCCAGACTGGCAGCTGAACTTTCTCAACCAATCATGACTCCAGAGAATGCACCAAGCGCACAGCACCCTGCTCGGCTTTAATCCTAATAATCCATCCCAAATGGACTTTGCACAGCATCATCAAACTCTGTCAGACCACAGAGGAACACCCCCAAAGCTCTCCCCTATTTAAAATCTTATTTTCTCACCTTTCCTGTATTTTAAGGAGACTGCCAGGAATGGCTTGGGACTCTTTTTTCCACCCCTGTGAATTAACTGAACCCAAGAGTAATTGAACTTCAGGAACCACTTCATGCAAAATCTTCTCCCAGTTTATAAATGTATACGAAAATCACTTGATAAAACAGGCACCAGGCTTGTGTGCTCCTGTTTTAGAAGGAAGAAGGTAAAACTTGGGGCTATTTGGAGATTTGGGGAAATTAAGGCAGGGAATGTAATGCAAAGGCACTGTTCAACCAAGAGTTAGGTACATAATGTACCTAACTGTGAATACACTTTTGCCGAATAATGTTATCAGGGAAACATGTAAACTGAGTCGTTCTAGACATGGGGACTGGTGTGTTCACTCATAGATCTAGAACCAAGATGAAACAATTAGGGGTGATTTGTCCCTGATACATTTCCAACTTCTATTTGTTGAAAGAGCGAATGGACATAAAACTTATTTTTGGACCTTCCTGGGACCTGACAACTCTTATAAGGAAGTTTTATCTTTTCCTTCAGAAAATTTTGAAGCTCTTTGTCGGAACACTTCTAAACATTCCTAGCATAATCTGAATAACGCCATCTCCTCCCACCTCGGAAAGAACAGCAAGATTCCAACTGGAGCTGTCACTCCACTGACAGGTCTCAGGATTCACCAGAGCCGGGGTCCTTTTCCAAAGGTCAAAATGAAATGAGCAGCAGGGGCTTCAGTTATTTTGCATGAGGCAAGGGGAGCGGGAGAGTTGACAACCAGTCAAGCTGGCGGCTGGGGGAGGGGCTTTACACAAAAAGTGCCCAGTGCAAACAGTCCACTCTGGCCTCCAACCCCCAGTCTCTGGAAGCATTCAAACCAAATGGAAGCCAAATTAATTTGCATGGTGCCTAACTCATTGGGTTCTGCATAAACAGATGGGGATTCTGGCTGGGGTTTCCAAAGGCAAGCCCTAGTTGCCTTTATGAAAGGGGGAAATGGGTGTGCTGTTTTGCATGAAGGCGCATACAGAATATGCAAATGGAGAATTTGCTGCCTGGAAAGGCAAGGCCAGGCAGACAGCTGACGACCCACATTCACCCCGAAAACGCTGGGTGTCTCCAAGGGGAGTTGAAAGCCATTCCAACATGCCTGTTTCCCAGGAAGGCCAAGTAGACCTTGAATATTCATAGGATGTCCACTTTGTTATGGACCTATTAATTACCCTCTAGATCATGGAGCCAAGTGCTTTTCCTTCCCCAACCAGCTTAGAGGTACCTGTTGCCAAAAGAATAGAATGGGAGAGGTTTTAAAGTTCAGGAGAAAAAGATCTGTGCTCTCTGGGTCTTCTCATAAGTCTAAAGAAAATATTGAGCCATGTTATTGGACACAGACAACCAGTTTTTAAGAAGCCAAGAGCTATAAATTCCTGCCTAATTTTATGGAAGCACCTATAAAGTTGACTGAAATGCCACTCTTCCAAACTACAGAATCTCCAGATTATGTAAAAGACCCCACACACACAACAGACCTTTCCAAGTCCACTTAAATCAGTCTCAGTGGCCCACCAGGAGACAGGAGTGCACTCCAGGTTGTCTGACGGCCCAGATTTAAAAGGTTGATGGACTCCTGCATTGGTTCTCCAACTTCTTGGCCTTGGAACCCTCTCTACTCTAAAAAGCTACCAAGGGTGTGTGGACACTTCAATTGGTGAGTTACAGCTGTATGTATGCACCTGTAGAAAATGCAAACAGAAGTTTGGACAGCATTTTTAAAATTAAATTTGTTTACTATGTGTATGCAGGGTGCTCATGCCTTCTGAGGGTCAGGGGAGAATTTTGTGGGAGTCAGTTCTCTTCTCCCACCATTTGAGTCCTGGAAATTGGTAGGTTTGGCAGCACACATCTTCTCAGACTCCCAGTATTTTGTTATTATTTTTATCACTGAAAAATAGCAAGTGGAACTGTTGGTGCATGTCAATAATCTCAGCTCTCAGGAGGTAAAGGAAGAAGGCCCACTACAAGTTCAATGCTAGCTTAGTGAGTTCAGGGACAGCCGAGGCTGCATATCGAGCACCAGTCTCAGAAGAGAGAGAGAGAAAAAAGAAAAGCAATAAGCCCCCTACAGGGTTACACAAACAACATATTTTAATGAAAACAAAATAAAACCAAAAAACCTGTGCGTCTCAAACACAAAAGTTACAGAGAAAGGGGGCATAATTTTCTTAATCTGTTTTTCTCTTTTGTATCTCTTTAAATGCCAGACTTAGTACTGGACACCTGGATTTTTGTATTTGGCTCTATAATTAATTCAATGAGATATGTCCAACAGCTTCTGGAAAACTCCTTTGCACTTCTGAGAGGGGGAGTGGCAGGGGCAAATAGTATTTTAGAATCAAGAATGCTTTGACCTTGTAGGACACTGGAAAGGGTCTTACAGAAGAGTCTATATAGATCGCATTTCAAAACCACTGCCCTGGAACAGTTGCCACGGGGCCCTTATAGGGCAATCACCATATAAGGGGTCCCAGGAAAAAGGTGAGTGCGCTGCCCACCCAACTCTCCAGCCTTCATCCCGAAGACAAACAGACACGACAGGGGTAATGTCTAAGCATTATCCGTTTTTTACTATTTGGTCCCCTAGCTTATATACAGAACCAAATGGGTGTTTCCACATGAGGCTACGTGGGCCAATCACATTAAAGGTCATCCTATTACATCACATAACATAAGCCTGGTAACATGATAATCATGCATTGTCATGAGTATGGAAATCTTGCTCACCCAATCACCTATACCCACGATAGGGCTTCAACTCCTCCCCAGCATCTTCTGGCCAGCGCCATCTTAGATATCTCCCACAAGTTAGTTTCATTTTCCCAGCAATGAGGTATTTTTCATAAGCCTCCATTTCCGGGGTCCCCACAAACAGTGACTTAAGAAAGAGGGTGTGTGTGATGTGACTGGAGAGATGGCTCAGGGGGTCTGGGCACTGCTTGTTCTTCCAGAGGACCCAGGTTCAATTCCTACCACCCACCCACAATGACTCACAACTGTCTGTAACTCAGGTTTGAGGAGTCCAATACACTCTTCGGCCTCCTGAAGCACCAAGTGCTCACACAGTGCACATATATACATAAATGAGACAATTCATATGCAGAAAAAAAAAACCCAGCTTTATTACTATGTTGTTAGTAGATTGCCAATTTGAAACAAGCCAAAGCCATAGCTATTTAAGAAAATGCCTTATGACACGGCAGTGGAGGTGCACACCTTTAATTCTAGCACTCTGGAGGCAGAGGCAGGCAGAAGTCTGTGAGTTCGAAGCCAGCCTGCACAGGGAGTTCCAGAACAGCCAGGGATATACACAAAGAAACCCTGTCCCAAGCAGGGAGGGAGGGAGCCTTCCTTACAGCTGGATCTTATGAGCCTCAATTGAGAAATGTCTCCATAAGATCCATCTGTAAGGCATTTTCTTAATTAGTGATCAATGTGGGAGGGCCCAGCCCATTGCGGGTGCCATCCCTGGGTTGGTGGTCAGGAGTGTAGTAAGAAAGCAGGCTGAGAGCAAACCATAAGGAGCAAGCCAGTAAGAATCCCTCCTCAATGGTTCCTGCCCTCACTGCTTTTGATAATGAACTCTTCTTACAAGCAACTGTGAGTGAAATAAACCATTTCCTGTCCAAGTCGCTTTGGTCATAGTGTTTCATCACAGCAACAGTATCCTAACTAAGGTATACTCCATTACTCTTTCCTGAAAAAGTACTCTTTGACCTTTCAAAACAAACAAACGAATGAATCTCTGCTGAGACCTTGCAGGAGGACTGTTAGTATTGTGCAGAAACTGACCAAGCAGCTTCTACTATTGCCATAGCCATCCTTGGCACCAGAAAAAGAAATGTACAGGTTTCAGGTTTCTACACATTGGAGCTAGACAGTGACCTCAGTAGTTAAGAGCACCTGCTGCTCTTCCAGGGAGGGACACAAGTGTGGTTCCCTGCACCCATGCTGAAGAGCTAGCTCATAGCCACCTGTAGCTTGAGCTCCAAGCAATCCAATACACTCTTTTGGTTTCCTTGGGCACCTGTAACACATAGTGTGTAACACACACACACACAAATAAATAGTTTTTATGATCTTTGTATATTGATACAAAATTAAGATTATATTTGGCCACAATGGTATTGACCCTTGTATATTAATGTAAAATTAAGATTGTATTGGGCTACATCGGTATTGATCTTTGTATATTGATACAAAATTAAGATTATATTTGGCCACATTGGTATTGATCTTTGTATATTGATACAAAATTAAGGGTAACGCTTCTTAAAGGTATTGTTCATAGTAATACTTAAAAATGAAATGTCAAGTTTTGACCTCTCGCTACCAACTGACATAAACTGTTTAGGATAATTAAGAAACGGAAACTAATAGTCATGAAAACGCGTCATTTTGTTAGTTACTATGACAGTCTATCACAGTTATTTTCTAAGCTACTCAGAAATCAAGTTGCTAAGAGACAAGCAATATTTGCTTATCTAAATATAAGAGATAGATAGGGCATCTTCAAAAACCTCAAGAGATCTGCAGAATATGGCATTCAAAGATGTTTTCTTAACTTAAGATTTTTTGATATCGAGACATGTCAGCTCCTGACAGCACCCCCTATTCTACTCCAAGTGGAAGATGAGCATCGAAGAATCTCCAGTGGGAGATGATTGAATTGGTGGTAAGCCGTTCTCTTGGCAAGAAAAACCCCTTGCTTCAACTGTAGACAGACTTCTGTCCAAAAAGGACAAAACTTGGAAGCAGATAAGTCAACAGCCTAGCTCTGCCAAGACAGGGTAGGTAAGTCCTTCATAATTCCTGCTCTACAACCAATGTCTGTCAGAGAAATGGGGCCAAATGGCTGAAGATTGATGCTGTAATGTATGGAGAGAAAATGAGAACTGTCCAGGCAGCCACTGGTATGTCATTCTTTAGTTTTGGAAGCTGCAGGCCCTGCACTTCCTATATAATCAGATATATTTATCCCTCTCAGGTCTCTGAGGTGGTTGAAGAATAGATAGCTAGAGTCTCATAGTTAAATTTTGAGTTGTTTAGGAATCAAGAGGGTGTTCTGGATCTAAGAAGATATTTTTAAAACTATGAGGCAAGTTAGTATGAAAGCTGAGTTAGATATAGAACTTTAAACTCATGGAGATGGTTAGATAGTAGAATGTTAAAGTCAGGTGCCAAATACATATGGACTGGACATTGGGAATGTATGCTAAGCCATATAACTCTTATAATTGTGGCCTATTTATTTTTGTTGTTTTGTATTGTATTTATAGTTATAAGAAAAAGAACCATTTTTTGGACTGAAAGGGAGAGCTGTTGGGGGGAAAAATAAATACCTTAAACTAAAAAAAAAAAAAAAAAAAAAAAGAAGGGAAGAGGATGGTGGGGCTGAGGGGGAGGAGGGTGGAAGGGTGGGACTGGAGGGGGGAGTAGGGAGGGGATTGTGATTGAGCTGTAACTTGAAGAAATAAAAAATAAATTATTAAAAAAAACTATTTCCATCTGATGACTAGTGACGAGCTCTACATACTTGATACTTCTATGTGCACATCACACGTAATGGCATATGGCTGAGTATCGCCCATTTACACATGTGACCTTGAGGTTAGGGAAGCTGAGTTAGTGCCCATAAGTTACTTATCCAGTTCAGCGGCAAAATGAGGAATTCCGCCCAACTCTCAAGCTCTAGAGGTAGTTTTGAATCACTGTATTGTGATAGGTCTGTGTTAGCTTTAATGAGCTGCCTGCAATGTTCTGGCGGAGATATTAAGGACAAAAAGTTAAGACTTGAGCTTTCCCCCACACAACTGCAGAGTCTCACAGAGGAGGTGGGTCAGCTTCAGCCATGGAGGAGAAAGGCATTGATGCTGGAGGTGTGCCAAACACTGACATCAGCTCACAGGACGTGCTGCAGAAGAGCATCCTCCTCCATGGCGGCCGAGCACGGGTAATTCATGGAGCTTCTGAAGCCTTAGACCAGCACCACACCCATCTCTGCGTGCTTGCATTGAACTGTGATGAGCCTCTAGGTATGTAGATGTGGTGGAGGCCCTTTGTGTTGAGCACCAACTCAACCAAATTAAGGCTGATGACAACGTGCAACTTGGGCATCTGGAAAAATAAATGAGAGGTGGGAGGGGGAGAGCCACTCAAAGCGATTGGTGGAAGTTGTGGAGTAGTTAAGGCAAAGAATCTCAGGCCACGAATGACAGCAAAGAGATCTCCAAATGCAAGCAAATAAAAAAGTTGGCTCATTGAAAAGAGAGGATGTAACTGAAGTAAGAACCCATAAACTAGGAACTTATTAATGCATTAGCCCACATTCAAATAATTTCACAATTCCTGATAACTTCACGAAATGCAATTCTCCCAGACAAATGTTTAATATGACACAGGACAGGATTCATTACTGATTTGTTTACTTATCCATTCATTCAATCAACACTTAAGGAGATGCCTGTGGTCCTTTGGCAGTGGACGAGGGCAGACATAACTAACCACACTCATCCATTTATGACCTCAAGAAATTTTACTAAATTTACTTGTTCAAAATGAAATCAGAAAACTAACGAAACATGGTTTATTAGCTGTTTCTAAATAAAAATTGCAAGAATAAGGTGTAAGTTAAAAATGTTAGCTTAAAAATATTAGCTTGGCATGGTGGCCCACATCTTTAAAACCCGGTATTTGGAAGACACAGAGAGGCACACAGACCTTCATAAATTTCAGTTAGCCTGGTCTACATACATAGAGAGTCCCAAGCCAGACAAGGCTAGCCACACAGAGAGACCTTATCTCATAAATATTATCTGAAAGACTGTAGTATGAATATCTTATTAACTTTTCCGTAGTAGAGTACAACCACACCCCTATTATGAAATGATGTTTACGGTAGTCACATTTTATAGTAAACCAGATGACAGTTAGGAAGATGGCTGTTATTTATTTTTTAAATGCATAAATAGAGGTGCTTGTCAAATTGTGAAGAATAACTCACAAAGTGCTGGAGTGAGTTTGAAACCTGAGTGCCTCTCTCTGTGTCTGGGAGGGTGAGTGACCTTCTCCTTTTTTACTTTGCACAAGCCTGCCCTGGGAATTTTTTTTTTTTTTTTTGACAAGCATGCAACTCTTCAGTAACATTAAATTCATCAACTAAAAGCAAAAGAGAAGGAAAAAAGAAGTAAGTGGTAAAGTCCAATGATGTGAAAGCCAAGAGTTCTAACAGGGCCACCTTTGCTCTGTACAGTGGCAGCCACAAAACCATTTAATCAGCCCTTTTTTCCTAACAACTCAAGTATTAATAAAAATAATGACGTCTTAATTCACTTTTGAAAGGTACAAGGAAGCCCAGTTAGAATAAAGTAAGTCATCAAATCTCAAATAACGTATTTCAAAAATCCCTGACTGAGATAATTCCCAGGTGACGCTTTGCTGAACCCAAAACTGGAAACCAGCGAATGATCCCCTGCTCACAAAGGAAACCTGCTCACACAAAGAAGGGGAAAAACATTTTTTTTTAAAGTATCGAAGAAAGGGGATAATAATTAAACCTTGCTCCACTGAGATAAAGAATTAGGTCTGTGAGTGATCACAGCCACGCTTCAAAGCTGCAGATAAAAGCAGCTTCGAGAGTCAAGCGATTGATTCTTAAAGACATGATTCAAAGGTAGAAGAAAAATTTCAAAAATGAAAGGGTATGGAGGGGTGGCTCTCTGAACTATATTTGAAACCCTTCTGTCCACTGCTTCTTTCTGTGACAGTCCTATCACATATCAGACAAACGCAGTCATCTGTCTTTTTTGATATGGCTCTCTCCTTTGCAGAGGGGATAGATTTATAGCATTTCAATTTCATAGCTACCGTGTCATTTCTATATCATTCATCAAGAATGATTCTATATCAAGAATGAGTGATATAGAATGATATAATGATATAGTTTAAGACAATGACTGTGTATTTAAAAGATCTTTTGCTGACACAAACGCATGTGTGATATGATATAATAGAGGTCCTAGATGATGCTTCAGTTCATAGTTGTTAGTCATATTAGTTTGCATACTGGTTTGTGAGTATATTAGTTTGTTCTTAATGCTGGGGCTGGAGCCCACAGTCTCCCCTGCTCTGGGGAAATCCTCTACCACTGAGAGCCATACTCTCAGACCAGAAAAATGGTATGTTGTTGATTCCTGCTTAACTTGTCACTACTATGATTCTTGGCCTTTTTAAGAATCTTCTTTTTTTTTTTAACAATATTCTTTTTATATGTACTTTCTGAAAACATTGTTTATTAGTACTTCCGAAAGAGTAAATCTGGGTCTCCCCTTTCAATTTTTCAGCTTTTAAATTAAGAGTTTAAAAAAAAAAAAAAACCATTGCCGGGCGGTGGTGGCGCACACCTTTAATCCCAGCACTTGGGAGGCAGAGGCAGGCGGATCTTTGTGAGTTCGAGGCCAGCCTGGTCTACAAAGTGAGTCCAGGACAGCCAGAGCTACACAGAGAAACCCTGTCTTGAAAAACCAAAAAAAAAAAAAAAAAAAAAAAAAACATTACAAAAGTCTTTTGCTCTGCTCAAGTTTTCTGAGCTAACAGGACCTGTGCCCTAAACACCAGGCACGTGTATATATGTCTTTGCTCCCCTAGACACTTAAAGAGAGACTGCATTCTGTCTAACCCTGGGAAATCAACTAGGAGGGTTGAGCTATCCTCTGCATCGAATCCTTTGGCTTGGGCTGACTGGGGGCATAGTCAGTCTCCCTGAGGACAGACAAGTGGCTGACACTCTTTATTGTCCTAGTGAAACCAAACCAAATCGTTTGAGAAGATGCTGGTCCACACAGCACAATGAACTCCCAGCTGCTTCAATCAGCTTAGCATCTCCCAGGGCTCTTGACACCTTCCAGGCAGTCTGCATCCCTCTTACACCAGCATGTACTGAAGCTCTAAGAACAGCAAGAGGAAGTGTAGCACTGTCACCAAGGTCCCCTGAGGACTCCAGAGGATGACCAGGGTTAGACTCAAGACAACAGCAACACCCCAGATCCCCACCTGCCCTGGCTATTTTCACCCAAGGAGCCTTTGCCAGACCTTTAAAATCTTAATCAATCTTCCCTCTGACCTCTCAGACCCCAAGGAAGATGGATGAGGAAGTAGGTGACCTTTCACCTGTCCTTCTATTTGTCCTGCTTCAGTGGGCCCATTGAAAAGACAATAGGGAGGACCCTGCTGCCACAGTCCTGAAGAGCTGGCCTGGTCTCCTTTATGCTTCTCCTTAAGCTCTCTTTACATTCTCCTTCTTGACCCACCCCCAAATCACTGGTCTTTCATTCAAAGGAAAGTTTTTTTGCTATAGAGATAGAGGAAAAAAAGGCAGGGAAATAGGGGAAGGACACTCTACAAATGATTTTCAATATGAGATGTGAAAAGGGGGTGCTATCAAGGATATAGGGGTGCTTTCCATCTTTAGCCTTGACTGCAGATAGTGGCTGAGAGACAGCTCTTTTGATCATTCTAACCCAACGCCCAAGCCAAAAGCTTTGACCTTGGGAAGAGCAAGTGACAGAGATATTAACAAGTCCACCATTTTAGTGCTTCTGATCTGCAAGGAGACTCTTACTGCCCGGAGTCCTTTGGGAAGCTTGTGAGTTCACTATGAGCCCTATCAGTCTTTTTTTTATGGATGAACAAACCAAGCTTTTGAGGGTTTAGGAAATATGCTCAAGGTCATATCGCTAAACAATCAAATTGAGAGACTTTCCCTAGTCCCACACCCGGCTGCCCTATCTGGTGATGTTCTGGGTCCAGTAAGGTTGTCAATCAAGGTCAACTGTCTTCTTACTCCTGGGAATTTGACAGGGTTGAGTCATCTTTTAAAGATCTCACTCAAGTTTGGAATTTAAGAAATCCCCTGTTGTTCAAATTTTTCCTTCTTTCCTAAATTTACCAGAGACTCCTGCCTGGCAGAAATGAAAAACAAATGACTCAGTTTTGTGCTTGAAGTATATCCTTGAGAGAGTTAGCCACTTAGTGAGGGGAAAAAAAAACAATAAACAAAAACAAAAAAAATATATCAAATTTAACACACACAGCACCCTGCTCAGCTTGTATGACAACACGAAGTTCTCAAAAATGACTCAGTAGCTGGGGTGCTGCTGCACACATGAAAGCCATATGGGAAGTGGAGGGAGGAATATCTGGAGTTCAAGTTCATTCCCTAAATCTGAAGCCAGTCTCATGTGATCTGTCTCAAAACACCAAATGAAAAACTCATGAGACCCTGTTCTCAAATGAGCCAAAACAGAGGCTAGGGAGAAATCCTCAGCATCCACATAAGAAAGCTTGGTAGGTATAGAACACACAGAACTGTATAACCTCAGCCCTGAGGTGCGTGGAGACAAGAGGTTGTCTGGGACTTGCTGGCTTTCAGCCTAGCTCTGGGTTCCTCAAGATCTTGTCTTAAAAGAGTAAGGCAGAGACAGTAAATCCTCCTCTGGCTTTTGTCACACACACCACACACACACACACACACACACACACACACACTGCCATTGTATTTTATTTCATTAATTTTAAAATGGCCTCTATAGACAGTATCCTCAGAAATGGACAGGGTCTGCAGAGTCTAGCTCCCCCTCCCCTTTCAGGAATCACATGATGAACCCATGAGTTCTAGAAAGCAAACCACAAAAATGGCCAATTGTCTTCCATTGACTTCATCCCTACCTTTTTTTTTTTTTTCCCCTGTAATTTGTATTGTAAAGATGTCAAGGAGTTTCGGGTAGAGCAATGTACAAGTTACCAGGACCTATGACAACTGAAAATCACTAGCATTAGGTAGACCAAGACCAGCTAACGCTGGCAGAGTAAGCAAGTTAGCAGGAAATGGACAGGGACGAAGAAAACTACAACAACCACCGTGCACAGGGATCTCTGGAAGATGTGAAAGCTCCATTTACAAAAATCAAAAAGGCAGAGGTGTCTTTTCTGGAGTCACAGTGTGTCACTGTCCTGTGCATTTGGCTGTCTGCCATGGCTGTCGTTCTTTTACAGTAACAAGGCACAAGCTTCTTTTCTCATGCAAATGCCAGGCTATACTTCTTGCTTTCTACTCCAAGTTTATCAAGTACTTGCCAAGTCAAACCAAACCAACAGCAAACCAAACAGCATGAGACTCATCTTTACAGGAAACAGTCCACCGTGATTTGCAAAATTTCAAGTTAACACTGTAGCTTGGGAAATAAGACAATCAATCTTTATCTTCCTTTATTCACAATGAAATAAAAAAGAGCATTCATAGACGAATGCTCCTAGAAATAACTATATCAAATCAGTAAGGGCCCCTGGGGAAAGTAGAGAAACTCTGAAAGTGGAAGTACATAACCTGATGACGGCAGCATGACCATCAAGGCACTTTTTCTTGTGATGGCCACAGACTCCTGGTATAGCAAGTAGAATGCCTTACACTTGATCCCACCCTGTCATTAGGATGCTTGAGATGCCAGACAAATTGTTTGGCAATCCTTTACTTCAGGCTCTTTAATCAGGTGAACCCTGAGGCAATGACTAATAGAAAAGATCCATCTGATCTGTCCCATAGTTGGAACCTGGAGACACAGTGACACTGGCCACTACTTAGCAATGACCACAACAGAGTAAGGAAGAGGAGACCGTGGATGACCATTGATAACTGATTCCAAGCAAGACGGAAGACTTAGGATGACTGGCTTGCTTTAGCATCTTAATCCGCCCACGATACAAGCAAGCCCTATAAACATGACCGCCTCTCATCCTCCACTCCAATGCAAAGTCAGCCTCTGTTCTGACGGAGTATGTCAAGGATGAGGTGCTGATGCTCAACTTTGGGTGAGATGGGTGAAAATCACTTTAGTGACATAATGAATTGTATATAATTAGCGAAATAAGAGTACACACCTTTTCAAAAACCCAATAACCAAAATGGATCGCAATTTCCTATTATTGCCTCTGACCACAGATCAAATTAGAAGACTCTTCCTACCTGAGTTAGGATCTCCTAAAAGAAATGAAGATGTCTTTTGTCAAGATTAATTTTGCTTCGAAACCCTTCAAGGGGTGTTAGGTGGAACAGAGGCACATGAGGCATCTCCAACTTTACTTTGGGCCACTTCTCCACTGGTCCACGAAGCAGGAAAGAAACATTAAAGGACTTTCTCTACATAGCTTAATTGTAACCAGGGGGACTGGGACAGCGCCGGGTGAGTCAATGTGCATTTCACATTTAACTCCTTCATGCTCATACATTCTCTGCCATTTTTTTTTTTTTTTTTTTTTTTTTACCAAGTCAGAAAACTATGGCTCAAAAAGGGGACTGCCCTTTTTAAAGCAAGGATCAATCAAGCCCGTTTCTTCGCCTTGTTCATTTACATTTCAGAAGGGGCATCAAGCTGGCTGGGATCTAAGTGCCTGTTAGCAAATGTGCGCTTGGCCTTCTGCTGATTACAGCCCGCATCGTTTGTTTTCTCAGTATTAGAAATGTCTTAGCCTTGCCACCTGGAGCTACAGCACTCGCTCATTAGATCCCTCTGTCCCAGCACATCCCACAGGGGCTGCTAATTACTGGCCTTACTCCATTCAGTCTCATCTCTGATTTAATTACGTGCATGGAGCCCTAATGAAAAGTACAGTATGGCTGCTCTTACCTTGGCATTCACCATTCTGCTCCTCGTGCCCAGCATTGCATAGGCAGTTGCCAATGGGTACCAGCCATTCGCCATCTGCCCCACAGTACATTTTTGGCACATCCTTCTCTTCTGAGTTGTTGACACAGGAGCCTCGAACTTCTACCAGGGAAGAGGTATCAGCCCCTGTGATGGTATCAGGAAACTGGGCTAGATTTCGAACAGTGAGTGGACACTTCTTGTAGAACACGCGAACAGACACCAGGGCAATGCAAGCACCCACATCCTGAAAAGCCAGATAAAATCCCTTCTTGCTCAGTGGCCCTACGTCCCGGATCTCCGTGTTGAGCTTCATGATTCTGTCACCAATGTCCACCTGCGTGAAGCTCTCATCAGCCGCGATGGTGTCAATCTTGCCGAACTGGCTCTCTCTGATGAAGCGCTCCTTGTCGTTGTCCGACTCATAGTAGTAGAGGTTGAACGTCTCCTTGCAAGTCCCCATGACTCCTGGAAGACTGTTGCAGTCCCTTAGAGTGAACTTAATTTCAATGTACACCCTCTGCGCCCCTTCTCGGGTGATCCAATCAGTTCGCAGCCAGTTGTTCTGGCTGGCTTCCATCACATTGCACACCTGGTAGGTTCGGATGGGTGTGTTCTTTTCGTCCATAATGCTTACTTCCTCCCACTGCAAAGACGGAAGAGTACATATCAGTGAGAAAGTTTCGTCAGACAGAGCTTCATCTTGTCTGTTTCATAGTCTGAGGACACCAGATATCCTTGCAACGAATAGTGAAGAAAATTTCTGTGCCCCAGTCCCCCGAAAAAAAGTATCTTATGGGCCATTTTGCTATTTTCTTGAGAAAATCCTCACACCTCACTGGGACCATCCCCCACCCCCTAATACTCATTGCTTTCCTTTTCTGGCTGAAATTGAAAGGCAACAGTGGATTTACTGCTTGCGTGTTCTCAGCAGTTCCTGTGGGTCCAGGAACCTCAAATTCACCCATTACAAGAGCTGTAGCCTCAAGTGGCAACATTTACCCATAAATGAAAAAGCCTGTATGTGTGTTTGTCTCAACCACTAAACAGAAACCTGCAAATTCAGGGCAGGAAGAGTCGGGCTTGCCAAAGGAAAGCAGTTTTCAGTTAATTAGCAGTGTTCCTGTCAGAACTGTGCCCTCTAATACTTTATAGAAAAAAATCATCCCTAGTCTTCAAAAGGGGAGAAGAAAAAGAAAATCCCACCTGGTTTCAGCAAGCCTGGGAAGACAGTACATTTCCTGGCTGTGTGTCTCACATACACTATCACAGGGATAGGGGACCTTCTAGAGTTCACACTGAATTACAAAGTATGTAAATTTTCTTATTTTTAAAATACACACACACACACACACACACACACACACGTATACATGCACAAAAGTAAACAAGAATGAATGAATGGCTGCTTCGTTTCCAATCAATCCCAATCAACTAAAGTAAAATAGCGAGTGGCACTTATAACAACAGAAAGCCTGAGCAAGAAAATTAAAATGGGGGACCAGGCTATTTTCTTTACATTCTACTTCTTAACACACAGATTCGAATGTGGGCACTGGACATGCTGAGGACATACATCATTTTGATTAGAGTAGTCACCTCCCCCCTCCTATAGTTTTAAAACCTAACCCTAAAATCAGAGAGGCAGTTTGGGTTACATCTAACCCCTAGATCCTTTTAGACTGCTAGACAGCCTCCAATTCTTCATTAACACTTAAAATAATGCAGGATTGATATAGATCTGGCATAAATCAGCTTAAGTACCTAACAGGAATGTAATTAGAGAGAAAAAAAGAGAGTCTTGAAAAATTTGTATTCCACAGTAGTGCATTCACTCTACCGAGGTACATAGACCACTAGTGTATCCTTCAACAGGTTCCCATCCTTGCAGTGAAAACTATTAATGGATGGAAATACTACTTTTTATGAAGGGCCATAACGGGAAAAATTCTGAATTTGATTCCTCTGCTCTCATTGCACAAGTTGGAACTGAGGGTGTAAGTACATTATTATTATTGCTATCATTTTATCTAGTAAGCAATAAATTATCAGTAGTTTACTTATTTGGAGGAAAATTCATGTAAATCTAAAAATGGAGAGTTTCTGACCAAAAATACCTACTCACCATGCCTCTCATCTCAGAACAAAGATGAATTGGGGAGGCCCACTTATCTATCCATGTAAATGAAACTTCAGAGAGTTCTCTAGAGTGCCTACAGGGTAGTTCAGGTCAGGTAGGTAAACATCCTATCCTGAGCTGCAGTGGGTGAACACACTGGTCCCTGGCCCGTGGCAGTCATGAGCCTTCCCTTAGTTGCCCATTTCATAATTGCCACGGTGACACTCAGCTCACCCCTTTACATTGGCATTGTCAGAAAGGAGTCCTGGTGCATGCTGCCAGCAGGAGCCACCCTTTACTTGGCACCTTTCTCCTGTTCTTTCTGATTGCTCTCTGGGACATGGAGGTACCCCAACTCCACCTCATATGTTACTCAGAGGTGTTGGCAAATCAAGTTTCTTTTGTTTTTAAAAGAATATGTCACACAGAAATGCCATTATTGGACTACTCTCCTGTTTCCAACAAAGATGGGGAAAAACTTTATCTACAAGAAGAGAGTCATGAATAAGTAAGAAGACCCCATGTCTTTACCCTCAATCTGGACTTTTCCAAGAAAATCCATTTCTAGTTAGTGGATCTTCAGAATTTTCTTTCATATAAACCTGAAAAGAATTTCAATGATAAAAATCTAGAGATTAACTGAACTTTCAACTTTGACAGTTTTCTCAATAGTAGCTATGTCTTTGAATGATTTTTAAATTAATTTTTTTAATGAATAAAGGGTTTTATTGTGACATTTTTACACAGACATTCCACTGTATCTTGCTCTTCTTCAACCCCTGCTGCTCCTCCCTTTGCTGACCTCTTTCCTGCCCAATCTGCTTTCATGTCACATACACACACACACACACACACACATATATGTGTGTGAACATGTACGTGTAGCTAAACCTAGATTCTGTGTGTGAAAGATAACATATGACATTTCATTTTTCTTACCTATCATCTCCCTCTCTTGTTCCTATAGAATGACTAATTCTGATGTACACTAGTAAAATTTCAAGTCTGACCTCTTATGATAATAGCTGAAATGGTACACACCTAATAATAATGGAGGAAAAACTAAGTACTCAAGTTCATAGAAAGTTCTGGGATGTGCACAGTCAGCTATGCACAGTGTTTGGGAGTTTGTGTTTTGTTTTTAATAGAGACTTCAAAATAACTAAAAGAAGTTTTGTGTCTAGAAAATGTGAGTCAGCCATTCTACAGATGAGAGAGGAGAAAAAGAGGTGTGCATACTAAATTGTAATGAACACTTTCTAGAAACCAGACAGACCACAGCCTGTACTTTCAAAGGTGTCACTCCTTGGTGTTATATACGTCAAGTGAAACAAGTTAGGTTCAAAATGATCTTAGCTGTATTCTCTCTTCTTGCTTGGGGCAGAGAGAAAAAGGAGACTTCTTAAACTTGTTACAAGCACAGACCCGCCATCCTCACTTGTCGGCTAGGCTAGCAGTTGTCATACACTCTAACCGAGGGAGTGAATCTCCTGGAAGAGCCCAGGAAAACTTCCCCTGAACCAGTAACGGGCTCAGAGTCTAGGATTAAACTGGGTCTGACTCGCAGCTGTACCTTTCTTCACATTCAAAGGATGGGGGCAATTGCCTGCAATCAGCACTGAATAAGGCCTGTCTACACTACCAGAGGCCTGCCAATCACTCTTCCTCTCCTAGATTAAAAAAAAAAATGGTTTGGGAGACAGAATGGAATTTTTCATCAAAAGCCAACCCAAGAGCAGGCAGTCAAGTTCATTCAGACAGAGAAGCAGAAAAGCAGGGTAATCTCCATTTTAATTCAGATAGATTATAGGGCCTGCTTTGATTCCTTGATTTTTTTTCAAATGACTATTTAATTGCCCAGTCTTAGTTTTGAAACACATATTGTATAATAGTGTCTATGAATCTTTTTGGTGCTTTGTTTGTCAATACTTTATTCAATGATTGGTTGTGGAACACCAGGCTGGTTGCCGGCATCACAATGTTTGCCTTGCAAGATACCTAATCTTTGCTTCTCGTTGTTTTTGATCAATTGACTCAGTCATAAACTATCACTCATGTAAGGATTGGATGGCTTGCCTAATTTTTAAAGGATGCCTAAGGCCTGGAGGGTTCTTTTGGATTTACAAACCCCTGGCATAAAGTTCCTTAACCAGCAGTTGACTTAAGATTATGACCAGGAGGTTAGAAGCCCAGCCTCCCCAATGCTTGGAGGATATAATTGTAGATGTTTTCTACCTTCCTTATTCTCCTTCTTCAACTGGAGGCAGAACAATTGTTCTGAAATGAACCCTGCCAGGACTCCATGACCACCAGTGTAATAGGCATAAATTCTAATTTGGTCCCCAGATCGTATTTCTTGTGGGTATTTTAGTTTTAAATAGGCATCTAAGTCTATACCTCCACCAATCTCCTAGTTTTGAAGGCCCTTTCTGCCCTTTTGGTTTCTAGCTCTTCCATGACAGAGCTATCCAAAGGGAGTATTGGATTTCTCCAACAAAGCGTAATTCACTTCATAGGCCACAGTGGAAATCTGACCCCTCACCACAATCACCGAGAATCAAGCCATTAGACTCTCAGAAAGTGGCTAATCACTCTTTTTTTTCCCCCTCTTGCATCAGAGAGGGCCTCAGAACTTACCCCTCCTTCCAGAGGGCTTGCTATCCACCCAAGCTCTCCCTGAACAGATCTGGAATCCAATAAAGTAACTGCAAAAAAAATATAAAAAACACAAAGGAAAATAGATTAATTTCCAATTGCAAAAAGCCAATAATACAAAAACCATTTGCCTGAGCGTTTCCACATGTGTTGAGGGTGCGCATAACCAATCTGATCAAAACTGAAAATCAGTCTCACTTATGTAAATAACCACTCCTCACATGATCTTCTCCCCTCTTTAAATCTGCAGGTTTTTATTTATTTAACTTGCTTAGCATTTAAAATTCCATTCCAGGACTGGATTGATTCCTTTTTTTTTTTTTTTCTAAAAAGGATGAATAGGGCATCTCAAGCACAATTCAAACAAAATGAATGTATCAGGGTAGGGCAGCAACACCAGAGAGCAAAATCTGCAGTCATCTCTGTCTGATAACTACTAGATGTATTTGTTTTTGCAAGCCTCGAATGACCACATAACTCAGCAGCAGCGGTGACAGACTCACAAGAGAATGCTATGGGAGGACCGGAAGGGTCATAGAAAAAGGCTGTCTCCCCCTAACACCCCCACCACCTCCACCACCAAATAAATACAGGCCCCTGTAAGTAGCATCCGCTGCTTTTTAAATATCTAAGTTCCTGAAAGAGGGACTGCCAGGCCGGTAAGGTTAAAATGCAAATGTACTGAAGTATTCTCTTTTTCCTAGGTCCTTTGGAGGACAATCGAGATGAGCCTTCCACCCCCAAGAAATGGCTGGTTTGAATTTTACGTATGGAGTGCTGCCTAATGGATTTAGTATGCTAGCGCTACACCTAACATTGGGCCTCCGAGCTAGGGGGAAGGGAGATGACTCCAGAGCTGCGGTACCATTCTCAGGGTGGAATAAAGCTATAGGTGCCTACAACATTGAAAGAGGCAAGGAATTCGAAACCTATCCACGTTGCCTTTCCCACCATGATCTTCAGGCCTGGGGTTAAAAGGCCCATCCAAAAGGAACCCTTGGGTTATTAATTTGATCAGGGAGGCTGGCTCTTCAGGCTGGAGGAGGGGTGGGAATAGGAGGACTGTCCTTGCGGCCAGAGTACCCCAACTTTCAGTCCTACCCCCAGGGCCTGGAATTCTGCCCATCCTCTCTTATTGTACCCCTCAAATCAAGGAAGTTAAAAACAGCCCCTTTGCCCTAGCTCTCCGAAAGATCCTGTATTCCTGGGGTCTATTAATTATTCTAAAATGTAGAGCCTTCCCCGGGTAGTTCCCGCCTGGAGTTGCGCTCCCCTCTCTCTTCCCGGTCCCTAGAGAAAGCCCGCTACATCCACTTGGATTTATGTAAGGTGGATTAGGGACACAAAGGGAACAATAAGACCCAATTTACAAAAAAGGGAGGGAGTAGGAAGGGAGGGTAAATGGGAGAAAAGGAAACGTGACAGGAATAAAAAGCAACAAAATGAATTAATTTTTTAAGAGGAGGGGCAAGGGAGTTCAGCCCCCCTCCGCTTTTTTTTTTTTTTTTTTTAACATTAGCTTACGGTTCCATCGAGCGCCTTTTTGTCTAGGGTGCCTAGTCTTGCTTCCCAAAGAAAAAAAGGGAAAACTAAAGGTTAAAAAGAACCCTAACTCTAACTCCATCTCTACCTCTGGGCCAAGAGGTCTCTGGGGACACTTAACAAGTGTGTAAAGTAAGTAGCCACGAGAATGCGAGGTACGCGGGTTCCACTCCGAGGAAAAGCCCCAGGGACTGAGTGGCAGCCGCTGCCTAGTCGAAGCCACAAACCAAGGTGTGAGGAGATGGATAGGGGAGAGATCACCCTTCTACCCCCACCACCCAAGGCTCTGCCTCAGCAGCGACTGTGGGCAGGTGTATGACAGTGTCCAAGCCTCCGTCGGGAGAGCTCCGGGGACTCTCTGCCTAGCCAAGCCTAAGTTGGCTTTTGGCTCCCTCCTTCGGAACGGAAAAGAGGATAGTGGATTGCACAGGAATAGATAGATGGACCGATGCCTGGGGAGACGGGGAGGATGGATGGAAGGATGGATAGATGTTTGTAAGGAGCGGAAAGAATCGATGACACAGATGCACAGCTAATGCACGCAGGATAGAGCACGAACACAGGCCGGAGCCCACGTTCACACACTGTGTGCACTCGCTTACCCGGCACGAATCATTCAGGTCCTCGCAGGCACCCGCGCCAGGCACACATTTGCTCTCTCTCTCTCTCTCTCTCTCTCTCTCTCTCTCTCTCTCTCTCACACACACACACACACACACACACACACACACACACACACAGACAGACAGACAGCGAGACAGAGACACAGTCAGAGAAAGAGACACAGAGAGAGCGCTCTCTTTAGGCCTATCAGAAATTAAAAGGTCACCACCTTTCCATCACCTCGGACAGAAAAACAGACAAACAGTCCTTCCAGCACGTCTCAATAGACATAAAGAAAAAAAGCACACGAATGGGTCCCGTCGGTCATGCGTGTCCTGTCTAGACTAGTCCGGTACACTATTGCGGAGAGAGAAGCTTAAAGTGGCGTATGTTTAACTCGCTGGCTGGTCCCCTAGGTTTACTGGATGATCCAAGGATCTGAGGTAGGGGAGAGGTGGGCCTGCGATTACAACCTCCAGGGTGAGCGGCCCGATGGAGAAAAAGGTGTCTGAGGCCCGGTGCTAGAAATCAGGTCACGGGCGCCACCACCGCTGCGCTGAGGAGACCAGGCAGCCGGGTCCCGGGAAGCGCAGCGTTGGGAAAACTTTGCAAAAACCGGGGCTCGCAAGGCTTGGACAAGAGGTCGGGCGCGCTAAGCCTTCACTGCGCTCCACATTTCCCTTCTCGCCCTTGCTGCCGATGGTGAGAACTTGGCTCACTGGGGTTTTTTGTTGTTGTTGTTTTGTTTTGTTTTGAAATCCTGGTGTTGGCCCCGTGTATCCCCTCACGGCGCCCGGAGCTGGCCCTGCAGGCGGATGCTGATAATAAACTTTGGCCTTTCAGTACAAACTTGTGCAGAGCGGCAGCTTGCATCGGTCACCCCGCTCCGTTCAGACTGCCTGATCCTCCTCCGTCCCCACTTCGAGGATCCCCTCTATCCGGCACCCTTCTCCGGAGTGGGAACGCAAGGCTCACGCCGCGCTCTCCACACTCCCCCCGCCCCCAACCCCATTCTAACTGGCTCCGAGCTCCCGAAGACCATTCATCAGTGAATCACCCCCTCCGGGTCCCGGCCCGTAAAAGGGCTGCCTGGCTCGTACCTTCGTTCGCAGGGTATACCCTAGAACCGGTGACAGCATCGCAAATCCCAAAAAGGAACGAAAAGAGGACGAAGTAGAAAATCCCAGCCATGGTTCGCCAGTGCCAACGCTGCTCCTGCCGTTTCTATCCCAGTGGAATAAATGCTTAAGTTAGGAGTGTAGCAGTCTGAAGACATTGCCAAGAGGGTGGGCCTGGCCCATGACGTACAACCGCCAGTCAGGAGCCCTCAACCAATAGGAGCGCAGAACAGGAGCCACGGCCCCACCTCCACCGCGCAGAGCCCGCCCCGAGAGCCCGCCCCCTCCAGCCTCCGCAGGGCGCAAGGTCTCCTGAGGCTGGAAGCTCAGGAATGATGGGTCTGTGCCCCCGCGGGAGCCACCGGGCCTTGTCTTCCAACACCTCGGGGATCGATCCCCCGGACGACAGAGGGAACTTCGATAGACTCTAAAAGGACGGTGGGGGAGGCCAGAAAATGTTGGCAGCCCCCGCCTCGCCCCAAGTCGAGCGGTGTGAGAGGGAGAAAAGATTCCTGTTGAGATGAAATCAGTCTGAAGTTGACCTGCACCTTGGCTCTTGCCCCTTGCTGAGGCAGTCGGGTCGCAGGTCGGGTGCTCACGGCTGCACGCCGCTACCCTCTGTCGCATTGCCTGTTTCTGAATCTTTACGGAGCTCCTTCGTGGGGGACATGCTTCGGGCTGGGGGGCTTTCATAGCTTGATTATTCGTTTCCTTTTTAGTTACCTAGCCAAAGGGGCCTAGTCGTCTTCTGTGTCCCTCGAGCAGCAGGGCGCAGCCACGGTCCCCAGGCTTTCTATCGTCGGACAGTGCCTCCTGGCCAGGTCCAGGTGTTCACATCGACCGAGCCCAGACCCGAACTATAAAGAGTTAGAAAACCACCTCGAGGCAGCCCTGGCTACTGGGGATCCACCGTGAGAATCCCTGGAACCAGGTCATGCCATCCTGGGGCACCTAGGTCTAGAAGGGAAGGGTGTAAGAGTGTGGACACCTGCTGCCCAGACGGGGCAGACGGAGGGTTGCAAGCTGCCTGGAGTAGCTACTGCAGCTCTGAGCTCCGACGTCCCCCGGGTGCTGATGGTGACAGTCTCCCAGGAGACCAAGGTGAGATGCTCTACTCTAAGAAACTTGTCCCACAACCCCACGTTGTCCTGGGTTCCAGCCATCGACTTCCCAGGGACGAAGGCACCACCGGCCCCTCCGAAGCTCAGGCCACCGGAGAAGCCACCTGAGCGCTCAGGAGCTCACCCTGGCCCCGGGTGCAGCAGGGTGGCTGGTTCCCAGGCGTTTGAAGGGTTGGGATTCCAAAAGACGCACCTTCTGTGCTCCCCTCAAGCCGCCCCTCCTTTGGCTTCCTCCTGGGCCATGTTTTCCTCCTCCAGGTCTGGGTCTCAGTCCGAGAGCGAAGTCCGGTGGTGGAGGCACCTTGCTAACAGCAGGGGCAGCGGCTCTACGTGGTCCAACCGCGCCACCTGCCGGCAAGATGCGGGAGAGCTCGGACCCGGAGCAAGGCAGAAGGGACAAAGACAGGTGGTCCAGGCCGGGTAGTAGTTTATTTATCCACCTGCCCAGATCTTGTCATGCTACAGAGTGGGGAGTCCTGTCGCACCCCCCTCCACCTAGACCACGAAAGATGGACTCGGAAAACGTTTCATGGCGAAACTTCACATTTGATATTCGATATTGCACGAGTAGCTTGTCCCCTAAAACGGGATCTGGAGTGAAAATCCGTGCGGCATGGCAAGGTGTGGAGCAGGGAGCAAATCGAGCGTGACTCCTGGCGGTTTCTGGGTATTGTCATGGAGAACTGACCGTGCTTCCCCTCCAGGGCTCGAGAACTGTGCTTCCAAACTCAGACCCAGGCTAAGAACATCAGCAACTTTTACTCAAGGCGAGAGTGCGGCATCTGTTGTCCAGAGGGACAGCGTGTAAGGCTCCTGGCATTTTGACTCTGCGGTGAGAAACCTATCGGAATGTCACCTACCAGGGAAGTGGATTTCCGTTGTTGTAGCTACTGATTTCACATCAGTGAAGAGGGTTTGGGAAAGGGGGAGCGGGGAGACTAATGCACGCGGGAATATATGTGTGTGCATAAATTATTAAAAATAACCACACTAAGTCCCCTTAAGGAAAGTCTAGATTCTTTCATGTGTCTTTCTGGGTTTCACAGAACAAATAAACAAATAAATACAGTTATAGATCCCTACCATTTGGCACACAGACTCGAAAGAGAAAAGAGCAACCCGAATTCCTAGAAAACATGTTTAAACAATAGATGCCAGTTGGGTCTTGGCAGGAGAGTGAGTACTGTATATTTTCTATGGTTGAAATGGAAAACTACCTGCCTGTCTCGTTGAAAGCAGTAACACTTCCAAAACATGCACCCCACCCCATGTGCACACTGCATATTAACCATCTTTTCAGCTACAGATGCCTGAAAATGCAAGGAATAAGATAGAATACACTCCTCCCTTCTCCCCCTTCCTTTTCTTTCATTTTTCAGCCCTCAAGGCAACCCAGTTGTGAGGAGAACCAAGAAACTAAAGGCTAATTGGAGGGAAGTGCCCTGTAGCTTCCTCAGGGAAGTCCCTGGGTGGCTGTCATTGTTAGTGTCCCAAAGGGAACATTCTTCTGTCCATTGAGACTATATGTAGCCTGACAATCCTATTCTTTCTTAAAATACTGCAGTAATGAAAACAGTACTGGGCCTGGTGACCACCAGTGCAAAACTGCCCAGTGTAATGTGTACTCTAAGGTCCTGGTTTTTTTGTTTTGTTTTGTTTTGTTTTGTTTTTGTGTTCCTGTGTTTATAACAAACCAGCACAATCACAGAAACACAAGAAAATGCTATATTTGCAACTACTACCAAAACCATTTGCCTCTAAAATAAAACAGTTTACAGGAGAGGCACACACCTTTAGTTCCAACACTCCAGGGCAGAGACAAGCAGCAGATCACTTGTGAGTTCCAGGGTAGTCTGGACATCATGAATTTTACCCAGAAGTATATAGTATGACCATGTATCGTATCAATACCTACATACATTAAATAAACATAAAATATAAATAGCTGGATTTATTTAGGTGAAAAGACCCTGCTTATAAGAATTTGGGTATGATTTGGGAATATGAAGGGATGTGTCAGTGTCAAAATATTTGTGCTAAGAAGCACACTGAGAAGGATAATTTAGGTAACCTTTTGTCTTTTTGGTACATTGCTTACCTCAAAGACTTGAACTATAAATTAGACTGCAAATGCCAAGTTGAATTAAGGTTAGAATTTAAAATGTTTTTTAACCTTAAAAATGTTAACCTGTGTGTGTGTGTGTGTGTGTGTGTGTGTGTGTATACCATATATTTGAAGGTATCTTCTGAGTCCAGAAAAAGGCTTCAGATCCCCTGATGCTGGAATTTCAGGTGATTTTGAGTCACATGAGATGTGAGGGGGCAGGGAGTTGGGGTAGTTTGGGAACCAAACTCTGGTTCTATGGAAGTGTTCTTAACCCATCTCTTCTGCCTCTATATCAGTCTTTACATCGATAAAATAATAACCGTAGCTATAATTACATTGAGAAACCACTATGAACCTAAATGCTTCTTTCCACGAGAATCTGAGCACTCAGACTTTCCCTCCATGCTGCATGAGCTTGCTTTCATTAGCTCCCTGGAATGGGAAAGGGTAGAAAATGATTTTGAGTTTCTTCCCATCTCTCATTATTGACTGATGACAACTTATCTTTGTCTTTCAGATTCCTGGGTGATTCACCAGTATTTGAAGCTGGGACTGGATCTCCAAGAACAATCGTTACAAAAACAACGGGGGGGGGGGGGGGAAAAAAAGGGGGTGAAGGGTCACTGATAGCTCTTATCTTCTCCAGAAAAACTACCACCACTCACATTCCTGGGGTACCCGGGTGCCCAATTAGAGATTCCATTCTCATTCTCTGACATGAAGGGTGTGGGGCAGCATGTAGATGAGAAACAGGGCTCTTATCACCCCTTTACACCTGAGTGGGGGGGGGAGATGGCAGCAGAGCTCAGATTTGGATGGATCAGGAAGGGTGGAGCAGGCCACAGTAAGAGAGACATTTTGAATCACTAAGTAGGCATGTGCTGGCTAGAGTACTCCAGGGGCTAAGTGTTTGGATTCTACTCACTTCAAACCAACATGTTTCCTGCGCTGGCAAGGTACCGAGCATCATGCTTGTAAAGTGTTACAGGTTCCTTTTATGGGTCATCAGTGTCCTGTCACCTTCCATGTAGCGATGTGAGAGAGCAGAGAAATGGCCACAAATCTCTCCTTCTGCAGCCCAAAAGGATGGGGAAGAGAGCAAGGCACACTACCCAGATTTAGTGCCTTCCAACTAAATTTCAGATAATAGCGGAGGGGAGCAGAATTCAGAGCAGACACTTTGTATCTGTTTTGGGCTACACTACGAATGGGAATTTAGTAGAAGAGTTCTTTTTTAAGCCTGCCCACTGAAGTGCAAAATGCTCTTTACTTAGTGTCTTTCCATACAGTATCTACGACCCAGGTTCCCCCATTCTAGTCCAAAAACTGTGAAAAATCAACCTCTATGTCACAGTTATTAAATATCTTTTTGAAAGAGTTATTTATTTGGTATCTTACATATATGAGTGCTCTATTTGCATATATGCTGCTTGACAGAAGAGGGCATCAGGCAGAAGAAGGCATCAGATACCATTATAGATGATTGCAATGTGGGTGCTGGGAATTGAACTCAGGACCTCTTGATGAGCAGCCAGTGCCTTTAACAGCTGAGTCATCTCTCCAGTCCCCATATCTTAATGCTATAATAGCTCAGGTAAGGTTCCTAAAAGACTTTTGAGAATTGTCATTGTTTTTTGTTAATAAACTGTCAGATATGTGAAAAGCATAAAGTTCGTACAATTTACAAAAGCCACTTTGAGAGAGAAATAATTGTTTGGAATAGTACTTTATGAGCTTACAATTGCTGCCCTTCCCCTGTCCCCCATTTTCCTTTTTGGGAAAACAGTGCCTAACATCGATTCTTTAGGAAGTAATATTTACCATTACTGTGTTTCTGTATAATAGTGAAGATGTAAGTTTAGGGACCCAGCTCTTCCCCACTTCCACCCCTGCCATCAGCCTAAAGCATATGCTTACTGTGCTCTGAACATTTATTTTGAACCTTCCAAAGAACCTCTGGCTGTTCCAGAGACATTGAGAAGGCCAGAATCTGTTTTTGTTACATATCATATACAGATTTTTTCAGACTTCTTTAGATAATGGAATGATTGTAGCTCTGGAGAAAATATTGTTTTCACGGTGTACTTCTGTCTTTATTTCTTCAGCCTAGCCATATATGCTAGTTGGTAAGGAAAAAGAGTTTCTTCCCTGAAAAGAGGCTTCTCAGGAGCCAGAGGCAGGGGGACCTCTGTGAGTTCAAGGCTAGTCTGGTCTACAAAGTGGGTTCTAAGACAGGCAGGGCTGCACAGAGAAACCCTGTCTTGAAAACAAATGAACAAACAACAAACTGTATTTCTGGACCATCTTGTCAAAAGAGCTAAAGATATGTAGCTAAGTCCAAGAAGCATGAGGCAGGTTCCTTGTTTTCCTGAATTAGACACCACTCAAGTTCCAGTGGAAAATTAAAGAAGGCCTCTTAAAAGCAACCCAAGTTCATCCCCCTCTGGAAGTAATACCAAAGTGCAAAATATCAACATTGGGGTACTTGGAGCTGGCGTTGTTTAGAGGTTGCTGGACACCTGTTTATCACAATGAAGGATTTCCAGAAGTCTGACTCAGAAGCCTTTGATGAGCATTAAAGACTGCCACTTTAAGACATTCTCAACAGCCCTCTCACCCAGAGATAGGTGGAATAATACTTGATGGTGTGTATGTCTGAACAAATAAACTGGCTTAATTCCAGCAACAGATGAGTGATGTGAAGGAGGGAGGTAAAAAGAAACAGTTCGTAATGGACCATTTGACTCCCACTGACATTCAAAGTACATCCACTCACCCACTTGTTTTTCTTTGTATTTAACTCGTCATGTGTTTTCATCCCAGGTGCTCCTTTTGCTGAATGATGAAGATGTTCAAAATTAAGTACAGAAATCTGAAGAGCAATATCCTTGTGGATTTTATGATTGATAATTTTAGAAAGAACTCCCTTCCCTGTCTCTAAGTTTATTGAAGGCTGTTTGGCCTATGTGGGATAAATCTTTGCTCTGAAGAGAGTATCTACTATAAAGGATGTAAAGCTTACTGCATGAGTTCCATATTTATAGTTAGCAGGTGGAGTAATATACATGTAACTATACTCCCAGTTTCTATCACTTTCATTTTTAGAAACTCTGAATTACAAGGAATTTGAACAATCACGCACAGGTGAGAGTAAGTGAGATTCAAACATGCATTCTCTTTAAGGGCAAGGTCTGCTGACTGCCACTTCAACCTGCCTATTTATATTCTATGAGACACCTATCAGAGGTAATTGCACATTGGCAGGAAATTAATCAAGTCCGTTCCACTAAATGGTCAGTTTACTGCTGCTCAGTAAAGCGGGCCTCATTTCCTCTGTGTGTCTCATTAGAATCTCACCTGACGCTTTTATGGCTCTCACTTGGATTTTTGCAATTTAAAACGCATTGGCAAGTGTCTAGCTGCATCCCCTGTGCTAGGTACGGTAGTCCGTGCGTGGGAGGGAGTGCGGATGGAACTCATACACAGCCAGAAAGCCCAGTGAGCTGCAGGGGCGATGAGAAAATTGAGCTTGCATTGTCTTCCCACTTCCAGCTTTCTGCTTCACTTTTCACGACATGGTTGTGTGCCTGACATCTATCTGTTTCTAAACTGGGGTACTTATTATTCGAAAGACCTGACTTAAGATGGGCTGGCTTTAAAGCTCTTCCACATATGTCCTCCATGTGGTTAATGATCACAGAGATTCGGCTGTAGATGTGGAAAGGCCTGTGATTTAGAAGCTTCCCCCCGACCGTCTCTTGCTTTAATCTGTTCAGCTCTGCCTTTGCCATGCCCACCTACACACAGCTGTCCATCTCCTGGAAACCTTTCTGCTGTCAGTCAAGTGGCAGACTCCCATAGAAGCTTTGTGTGCCAAGGCCTCCTGAGGACCAGGACCACATTTAGATGGAAAGGGAAGGGGGACGGGGGAGGGAACACAAGGGATTCTTCCAAGGCCAGGGGTTGAAGGAGGGTGTGTGTGTGGGTAGACTACCAATGGGAGGGCTTTGATGCAAAGCTCCTTCAGAAACAACTTTCTCAAACACACAAGAAAATTCAAGCATATATACCAGCCCCCAACACCTGCAGCCTAGCAGCACTGTAATGTAAAAATCTCTGTGGGAAGTCAAGCATCCCAGGGCTGGTGGAGGCAAAGATAAAGCACTCTTCGGTCCTTTCACCGAGCCCAGTGCTCAATAGCCCCAGTTTCTCTTCTAGTATGGGTGATAGAGGTATCTAGCTTTCTTTTTCTTGGACTCACTGATTCTTAGCTGACCTGTAAGTACTGTTAATGTCTCTTCCTACACTCACTTGGGAGCATTTGGCTTTGCTACCAGGAGTTGCCAGGGGGACAGTTCTGCTTCACATTTTGTATGGATCTCATCCTCTGAGATTCGATGCCTTAATATGGGGAGGAGGTTGCATCTGGTGACAAGATGCCACGCTACGGAGATGTCTCTATTTGTATAGCGCACGACGGCTCTTTCATAGCTAACCCATGTGGGCTACACAAATAACCGAAGATAGCCTGCATTGAGACACTGGCTTTACTCAAACTATTTTATTTTTTCTTTGGTGTTATTCATATTCTCGTTACAGCTCTGTTCTGTTTTGTTTGAGGCAGAGTCACATTACGTACGCAGCCCTGGTCTGCCGGGCACTCACTATGTGCACCAGGCTGACCTCCAGTTGGTGGTCCTTTCGCCTGTTTCCTAAATGCTAGCATTATGGATATGACCACCGTGCCTAGCTGAATTACAGTCTCTTAAACCTGACTTCCTATTCCCAGCCAGTGGAAGCTCAGAACTTTTCTCCAGCATCCTAAATTTACAATAAAATCATTGGAAACTCAGACATCTTTCTAACAGTAAGTGGATTTTTTACCTCCCTAGATAGGGGTTATATTTGCTTCTAATTCTACCTAATACGAAGGTCCAGATCACCTAAAATAATTATAATATAACCTAATCATATATTAAAACCGACTATTTCCATTAGCTGCATTCAAGTTTTAAATTCTTTTCTATTTCTAATTTTGTTTGGTTTTGTTTAGTTTTACCGCAAATGGGGAGGTAAAAAGAAACGATTGCAAGAGGTAGCGATTTGAATTTTATAATTTATTTCTGATATCTATCCTGTGTGTTGCTCTGTGTCCAGGAATACTGTCAGGGCCCACAAATGGGTCTCTCATCTCGTCAAGCAAATGGCAGGCAGCCATGACTCAGGAGCAACAGTATAACCAATAAGCCTGAGCAAACAGCTTTATAACCCCGGAGCATGCTTGGGATGTTAACACAGATGCTTGGCAAATCCACGGGGAATGTTTGGCAAATGTTTGATTCACCACTGCTCTAAACTTGCTGAGTGCAAAGCTAATAATTACCAAGTCACGATAATTTTGTGACTCTCTTTTTTGTTTGTTGTTTTATTTTTCTGAGCACAGCTGATCTTCAAAAACAGTGCTTCCCCCCCCCTCTTTAATTTAGAATAAAAATGGGGGGGGAGGAAAGCCTAAGAAATGGAATAGATGCTGGGAAACTACATGTGCTCATATACATGACAGAAGAGCGGTGGACAGCAAAGGTTTTAAGATTCTTAAATTGAAGTCACATAGAGTAGTCTCTTCAAAGATAATTTACCTATTTATTATTCTGTAATGTTTTGCTCTTCATGTTCTGATAAAACACACATGTATAATTTAAATTTAATATCATTTGGAGTTCAACTTTCTTTGACAGTTGATTAATTTTCAAAATGATGAAATTGTAGTGAACAAGTTGAGTACCACTCAGAATGAATATTTCAAAGCTCTGGGAACATCCCCCCCCCATAAATTACTCTCAGTTCTGGGTAGAAACAGGCTTTTAGAACAATATCTTCTCAGAGAAATAATGCCAAGGATAATAGTGGTTTTAGAATTCTATTTGCGTTGGACTTGGTGTATTTCAATACCGAGTGAACCCAGGGATCATTTGTACAAACATTATACCCATGTGTGTACACACAGGCATGAATTACACATAAACCCTGAAATGCTGTTTGTAAACCACAGAACTTCATTAGCTACAAAGAAATTTAAGCCTACCATGCAACACCTGTAGCAGTCTAACCCAGAATAAACACAGTTTTTTATGTGGAGGAAGATGGATAATAATTGTTAAAGAGAGAAAAAAAAACCTCTTTGGAAAATTAGCACCTGTAAAAGTTTTTCTCATATCTTGATATGAATATTGATCTTTCTCTTTCATTTCCTCGTGCTGGTTTTTCTCTCTGATTTTTTTCTTCGTCATGTGAAACATAATTTTTTCCATATTCATTTAGTACATTCATTTTAGGAAATACCTATAAAAATGCATTTTAGAAGGTGTATGTGTGCATCCCTACTGTGTTGGGGGGGTATCCCTCGTTGATGGATTTCCCTACTCTGTGGGGGAAGTGTCCCTACTGGGTGTATCTGAGATATTCCGTATTCTTGAGTGATCAAGTTGTTACAGGTATAGGGAGGGTAGTTTCCCCCAGACACGGGAATCTTTAGTACTTTTCTGTGGTTGCATAGAACACACTGCACTGCCTTCTGGGTCTATTCATTAAGTCATTTGGGAAATAGATGTAAACTTTCACACGGTTGGGTTGCTTTCTGTCTGCCACACCAAATGAACGGCCGTGTGTCATCCCATCCTGGACAAATGTGCCCCACATCTGTAAACAGACTTTCTCATCTCATTTCCCATTGTCTGTCCAGGAAACTTGTGATTTCAGGAACTTGACAGATGTCCCCTCAAACTGCAGACATTTATTTCTTCTTCTAACTGTTTATTTTACCTCAGCAAACAGAAGAAGAAAGAACTGAAGCCTCCAACACACACAAAGATCTTGGCTGGTTATTAGCCAGTCAGCTGAAAAGTTTAACAGCTTCGAAGACTCAAACTGGTGTTTAAAACAAAATGTAGAGAAACTGGCCCTTTTAAATTTTTACCCCCTCACCTCTCCAAGTTTGGCCTTGGAGAAGGCCACAATAACTGGGCAGTGTCTAAAATTTACTTCTTTGTCAGCTTAGCACAGTTCTTGTACAAATTTAATCTCAGCAACCACCCCCCCCTTTTTGGAATGACTAATTGTCTGTGCTGTGTGATTTGCAACTTTCGTGAGACTCACTTTTGAACCATGTGCTTTAGGCTAATGCAGAGGAGTGATTTCAAGACTTTAGCTGTGTGGAGTTTGAGCTCAGCTCAGACTGTTTGTGCTCTGCCCTGATCCTGACCCATGTGACACAGACCTCTCCATGTGTTTCCCATTCTGAGGAGTGCCTAAGGAAGAGCGTCCATTCCTTCATTTGCTGGATTGGGCTGGTAACCATGGTGACGTCAGGATTATTTCAGGAGCAACACACTTTATATCCAGTCACAACAGAGTGGCTGACACAAATAATAGTTTTCTCCTGAGATTACGGCACCTTGAACTTATTCAATGGATGAGATCACATACAATTGTAGTAAATCACTTGTTTTGTTAGTATTTGTATGTTTATGCATTTGTGAAATACACACACACACACACACACACACGCAGGTGACTGTGACATGGTATGCATGAAGGGTGGAGGAGGATGCTGACTGTCCTACTCTGTCCTTCTCAGCCTTATTCCCATGGGACAGTGTCTTTCACTGGTTCTGGAGCTAGGCCAGCAATCTTCGGGGAAATCCTCCTGTCTCTACCCACACTGCTCTGAGATTACAGGCATGTGCATGGCCATTTACTTTCTCAGCTCTCTGGAAATGTCCAACACTCCCTTATTAATTATATATTCAGAAGACTTCACCAGATGCTCCAAACCCTTCTTCTTCCTTGTGAGATTTTGTACCACTCCACCCTTTTACAGACAGCTCACACTTTTAGCATCTCTAACCAATGTTCAACTCTTTGTTTCTGTGCATCAGATTGTTTCAGATTCTGTCAGTGCTGGTGCAGATGACAGAATTTACTTAGTTTTTAAAGACTGAATAGTATTCTGCTATACACACACACACACACACACACACACACACACACACACGTACCCATGCACACAAACCTACATTATCTGTTCTCTGGTGGATAGATACCTATGTTGATATATTGTCTGTTGCTAATAGAGTTGCAGACATCTTTTTAACAAACTGATCTAATATCCTGGGGATAAATATCCATAACTAGGGCCAGTGGTAAAATTTTTGTTTGTTTGTTTTTTGTTTTCATTTATAAGAAAGATTCATATGGTTTTCAATAATGGATGTAGTAATTCATATTTCGACCACCAGTGTGCAAATATTTTCTTTCCTGTACATTGTCACTGGTCCTGAACTTAAGAGCAGATGTACTGCTGATCTGTGGAGAAATCTTTTTCTGTACCTTCTCTAGCAGATAACACACCAGCCTTTTAAAGCAAATTTAATTTTATTGTATCTAACTATGCACATGCATTTGTGTCTGTGTGGACGTATGGGCATGTGAGTGCAGGTGCCCACAGAGGCCAGAGGTGACAATGAGTCCCTTGGATCAGGTGGCTGTGATGAGCCACCTGATGGAGGTACTGGGAGCTGAACTCCGATCTTCAGGAAGAGTAGTACATACTCTTCACTACTAAGCCATCTCTCCAGCCCTAGTCAACCATTATTCTTAATGATGTAAATACTGACCTTCATCTACTGCAGTGTGTGTGTGTGTGTGTGTGTGTATAAGTACATATGCTGCTCAACTTGAAAATCAGGAATCTTGACATCTTTCCCACACATGGCTTTCATATTACAAGCCGGTGTCAGTAAAATTGTTCCATCTAAGCACACATGAGGTAAATCTCAAAGAACAGAAAGTGGGTTGTGTCTGTAACATGACAGAGCGAGGCATGAACTCAAACAGTTCAACATGGGGTGCTGTGAACACATATTAAACAGCCAAAGGACTATCGTATTAGACTGCTTGGGTTCTGGGTTGTTTGACATTAGACAGACTTCTCCTTAAGCCTCAGGTTCCAACAGGGCACCAAATGGTCCCTTATACTCGTAAATAACATGGTCCTACTACTGACACTCTCTATACTTTGTTCTTGAGGAAAAAATGCTCACAACCAGTTGTTTCAAAATAATATTCTACTACTGATGAAGTAAAAAGCAAATGAGCTGTGTGCAACTTGATGTTCTGCAGGCAAGTCTTTTATTTTTACAAAAATTTTCTAAGGAGAATACACGAATCATATTTTTGCATTTTGGAGAAAGGATCTGTTTTCTAGAAGTCCTTGTTAAAACAAAAAACAACTCAAACCTACTAAAAAAATACAGAAAATGTCCTCTGTGTATGTGTATTGGTTACAATGTTCATTTAACCTTTACTGGGTGTGTGAATGTAAGTTGGAGAATTCATAACTCACAGCTAGAGGGTCTTCATAAATAAAACAGCCCACTTAGTTTTGCATCTTCCAAATAGCAAGGCAACATACCAACCAACAACAGATGGATGCATTTTTAATCAGTCAATCCATTGCCGTCTTTTGTTTAGAAAATATACTTGCAGGTTACAACAAAATCTTTCATTGGGTTAAAAAATAAAAGTAAAATCTCAGAATCACAGGTTTCATGAAAAGAATTATAAATTTTAATACTTTGATAACCTATTCAGGTCTTGTATAGTGATAAATTAACTAAATTATTGGTGGAAAAACAAATCATGCAAAATAATTTGGGGTTATTGTAAATCTGAGACATGAATAGAATTCCCATCAGTCTCTGGTTTCTTTCATGTTTATCCATTCTAACTGAGTTAAGTAAGCTGATGCGATCCAATTCAACTCAAGGCTGTTTCTGCAACGCTGTACACACATATCCTACAATATTATGCTTCTGTTCTTAATTTGCATTATACTGACAGATAACTTTGGAAAAAGATGCTCTTTGTTTTGGAAAAATTACTCTAAAAATGAGAAGATAATATTTATCAAAGGAAGCCAGATGTAACACGACTGAAGGTTTTTCAGAGATTACTTTGGGAGGGTCCTGAATTTAAACGACTCTCTTTTTAAAAAGAATAAAATAGTCTATCAGATTATCCCTTCACACACAGAGCAGAGGGAAGGGGAAAAATGAAGTAATTATTTCTATAATTCAGGCACTTAAAACTTTCCTTTCAAACATCTAAATGATTGATATGATAATTTTGAATGAATAGTCAAATTACTCTTTCACAATTTGCCTTCTCATTACACCAATAGATGCAACCTAAGTGTGGATGTAACATTTGCTAATGTGGACCACCAAGCTCACAGCTTACAGCACCTTTCAGAATTTACCCAATTATCCATAATCATTTACCTTCTGGCCACACAGGTAGTAACAGTTTTAGCATCTTCTTCCAGGCATCAATTTGGGACTTTCCCTCTGAGACCTGAAGCACAGCTATACAAGAGATTTCAAAGCAGGACAGAAAGCCATGAGTGGGCAACTCTCATCAACTATTGTGGCACACACCACAATATTGGATTGTGTACATGGTAAGTAATAATACAATCGTGTAGGGAAGAGTTGAATGCAGCAATAATTTTTGTAGTATCTTTAACCCATTTAACACAATTTGTTCATGTCAAAATATTACACACTTCTGTAGAAACTGCAAAACTAAAAATCTGTGTGCTAAGCTGGAAATTCAGTGATTGATTTTTGAAGTCAATCTGATGATGGCTTGGATAATTTTTCCTTTTATATAATTTCATTTTTATAGTTTATTAAGTTACAAACACAGACTAGAGGAGACATATCACTTAGACATTCCCAAGTCATCAACTCAATGCCTGAAAACTAGTTTTCCTTTTTTTTCTTTCTCTCTCTCATTCTTCCTTCCTTCCTTCCTTTCTTTTCAATTCGTTATCATTCTCTCCATCTCTTCTTTCCTCCCTTCGTACCTCCTTTCCCCTTTCACCTCCCTTTCTTCCATTAAAAAAAAAAGCATGTGTATAAAACTAAATGAACTTTTTGTCTCTGAAAATTCTCTAGGAGCTGACAGGATGGCTTAGTGGGTAAGCAGTGCCTGCCATCAGACCTGATGAGCTGTATATTAGAATGAGAATAACAGCTAAGTCGTCCTCCACAGGTATGCTGTGCACATATATGTACACCTGCACACACACACACACACACACACACACACACACTCACGCATGCACGCACGCACTCACGCATGCACGCACGCACGCACGCACACACACACGCAAACACAAATAATAAATAAATAAGTAAACGGATCATAAATATTTTTAAACTCTTAAAATTGATGAGAAAAGATTTCTTTTGTTACAGGTAGGAAAGAACAAATATTAATGACAAAAGACGAATGTCAAAAGAGTGGGATATTTTCTTTTTTTTTTCACTGAGATGAACAGATGGGTTTTCAAACTAGAATTTCTTACTCAAAGGAAAGAGGGGGAGAAAGGTTGAAAATTCAAACAGTCAGCAATCAGGATGCAAAAGAACCCCCATGTTATTGTGGTGAGCCTCAACACAGCCAATTCCTGTCAGGAAAACCAAACCATTTACATGTGTGGTTGTGAAAACGTGGCTGGTCTTTACCTCACCCTGAGAACAAAAAGAGATACTTGAAAAAATTTGCAAGTGACGAACGAATGGCATCTTCCTATTTCAAAAGTAGGAAGAGTACACCACAGAAATGATCGTGCATGGAGATGGACCAGCAGAGTCCTAACAGGTAGTAACACAACAGTTTGGCAACAAGTAGGGTAGGAGGGGACCTGTCAGGCATCAAAACTGTTTCCCTAAGTTCAAGTCAGGTCTTGTTTTTAGAGAAATGGATGGCAAAGCCTTGTCTTAATGGACAAGTGGGCCGTGTCCAGGTTAGCACACTTTCTGGATGATTAAGTTACCATGGAAAGTAACTTTCTTGTATCTTTGGCACACAGCTGGGCAAACCACCATTCATTTGGTTGGTCAATCATGAAGAAAGACTAGAATTTTAAACTTACTCCACTGGCACGATGGGATAAAAGTCTGAGCTGAAATCTCACAGAAAGGACAATAAAGTGCTAGATTTGACTTTTAAGAGACCAACTATGTAAAGCCATGATAAAGGAGCTGTAACTCTATGCCAACTTATGTGGGATGAAAGATGTGATGTCTTTTTTGTTTTTGTTTGTTTGTTTGTTTTGATTTTTCAAGACAGGGTGTCTCTGTGTAGCCCTGGCTATCCTGAACTCATTCTGTAGACCAGGCTGGCCTCCAACTCAGAGATCCACCTACCTCTGTCTCCCAAGTACTGGAACTAAAGGCGTGCGCCACCACCGCCCAGCGAGATGTGATATATATTGAACCGAATATCTCAGCATGTGTCAAGAATTGGGTAGAGAAGATTGCAAAATGAATGTTGATTTAGACTAAATCTACCAAGTTCTAGTATCCCCCTGAGGAGAAAGAAGAGTTGCCCCACCTCCCGCATATTGTACTGTATCACATCTGGGGTAGGAGTCTGTTTCTGGAGGCCACATTTTTACATGGACATTGACAAATGGCAAAAATCTGAGGGAAGGCATCAGCAACGTTGAGCCTCGAGGACATGTCTCCTGAAGGAAATGGACTCTATTTAGCAAAGAGATGCTGAATGAGCAGATCCTGACATCCCTCTTCGGTCAGTGGGAGGGGCAGACACCATCCTTTGCCATTTTGCTGTGAGGGCAGAACTCAGATCAGTGAGTAGCTTTACAAGGAAGTGGATTTCTTGTCAATACAGAGAACGCTTGTCACGGAATCTGAGGTATTCTGCATCTGTCCTGATGCCAAGTGGTGGCCTCCACAGCAGGACCATTTCTATCAGCACTTCTGTAGAAAGGAACTACTGTGCTGACAGAAATTTTGAATTTCTTAACCTCTGTGAGTATTTATGAAGTGATGACTGAAATCAGCAATTTGCTGGGCAATCCTAGAAGAATCCTGGAATTGTCACTAAGAATGAAAATGACAGCATTGATTAGAGATTTGAGGGAGATAGCCATTGTCCAAGACTGTGCGGCTGGTTGAATATACATAGAAGCCAAACATATAATGTCCAATGGCTTAGTAGCCACAGTTAGCTAGAAAAATACACTAGATGATTTTATACGTATCTGCCTATGTATGTATATGCACATATGTATGTATATAGGTATAGATTTCTATATGTGTATATATTTATGTATGTGTGCATATATGTGTGCATGAATGCATGTATGTATATATTTATGTGTGTATATGTACATACATATGTATATGTATATTTATGTATGTGTATATATGTGTATCTATGTATGGATGCATGTGTGTCTATGTATATATGTATTTATGTGTGTCTATACATGTATCTGTGTATGTAAATGTATGCATGTGTGTATCTATGCATGTGAGTACATGTATGCATGTTGGAAATTGTACTCAAGGCCTCCTTTGACATAGGAAAGTATTCTACTACTGAGTGACAGCCATCGACTTAAGAACATACTTTATTTAATCCTATACACCTTAGACAATACCCATTTCAACACAGTCTTACAGCAACAAAATTACTAATGGGACATTTTACAATTTTTGTTTTCTATGACGTCTTTGAAGTCATTTGCATACATTATACTTAAAGCATATCTCAATCCAGGATCATCCTATGTTAAGTGTTCAATTGCTAGATGGCAAGTGGCTACCATTGTAGATGGCACACACTAGAAACTTAAGTCTCCAAACATGGAGAGTTAAAACAAAAGGAGTTATTAGAGAAATCAGGCTGAGCCACAAAGGTTACCAAGAAATTCTGGAGACAGAGCCAAAATAAAGAGGGTAGCACCATGGAATGTTTCTATTCTGGCAACCACTGCAGTGAGAGCAGCCAGGAATACAGGTGGAATTTGACCAAACAGAGCAGAGACTCCAGTGGAAGCTGAACTGCACCTGCCCCACTCCTGGTTGCTCTGGCAACCAGACTCCCTCCCCATGCTAATGACATTCTAATGAGAACATCCACATGCAAATGAATTAAGCAGTAATTACAGGCAGATCCTCACTTGTTCTATGAGTTAAGAGGGTGGTGGCTGAGAGAGGAGCTGGGGAGAGGTTCGTGTCAGTGGAGACTGCAGAAGCAAAGAATTTTAGTTACAAAATAAAATGGTTATCTGGAGCCTATACAACACGCAATAAAGTCAAGTAGGGACATAGTCAGGTTGCTTTCTCTACTTGGGTTTTTCTGCTCATATCATTCTGAGTGAGACCAGCAAGCAAAAAGAGGGGAAGGAACTGTGGAAAGCAAAAGGAGAGACTGGGAGCCATGAGTGTCACTGTCCCTCCTCCTCCCACCTCAAAATAAATTACTTATGAATTACTGAAGCTCCCAACTCATCCATGGGGAGCTGGAGTGAAACTCTGGGAAAACTCAGAGAAAAGATAAAAAGGAGAAAACCTATCTTTTTATTCTTGTGTTTGCTTCTCTCTTAATTGCTTTCTGTAGTTTTCCCCAAGTAGACCACAGTCGGATTGTAATTAACAGTGAATGAGTTGAATACAGAATTTCAGAAACTTGATAACCAGGGCAGCAGGGGATGGGAATATATGGAGCATGCTGAGGAATGTATCTTGTAGGAACTTTTAGGTTTCCAGAAGCTTGTGGAGTCTCTCAGGAAAAAGTAAAATTAATATGATACATACATAAAGAAAACATAGCTGATAATATACCCAGAAGTTGTTCATTTATCATTTAGGTATGGTGGCCTATGCCTTTAATTTCAGGAACTTGGGAGGTTGAAGCAGGAGGATTACAAGTTGAAACCAGCTTGGTGAATTTGGAAAAGACCCTGTATCAAATAAAATTAAATGACTGAAGTGGTGGGCACTCATTTAACATTCACGAGGTCTTGAGTTCAAGCTCTAGGACCACCAAAGTGAAAAAAATAAATGGATAAATTAATTAGTTAAGTCAGTTCAAACAGTAGGGTATGCCTGGAAGGATTCAGCAATCACTTGGAGTCCCAGTTCTATGAACGTTGTATATCAGAATATGACCTTCACATATGATTGCATATAGGAAATGGTTCTCCACTCTTCTTGGGAAATAACAGCCTAATTATCTTGCTTACTTTGTACTGGGTTGGTTCCCAGTTACACAGCAGCCCAGGAAGGGAAGCTTTATGGTGAGCTCATATTCCAGCTGGAGAAATAAAATAACTAGCTGGAGAGAGGAAGTAGCAGAGCCAAGAACTGATTCCAGATAGTTTGATTCCCACATCTTTAGATAGATGCATATTCTAAGATATCAAGGAAAGCGAGCTTCATGGAAATCAATTCATCTCTGTTGGTGGTTAACTAACCAACTCTTTTGCTATCTAGTGGCTACTTATAGAGTGGCATTATGTAATATGGCAATCATATGTAGAACAAATTGTTGAATATCCAGTAGGCCAGTGTAGCTGGAATGAAAAGCTCACACAGGACATGAAAAGGAGGTGTTCACAAGGGGCCGTCCATGAACCCAGAAAGGTGCCACTGAAAGGTTTTGATATGAGGAAATTGGAATCAGCAGAGTATAAGTTCAGGAAGGGCAAAAAGCTAAAGGAATCTGCTAAGTATAATCTCTCAACAAAGCAGACGCACGCAATATGGTAGAACATTGCCTGAAGAAAATAATCAATGAGCAGATTTTTCCAAGTCACAGACTCTAGGGAATCTCTGGGGTAAGAGAATAGCATGGAAAGGAAAATAGGAACAACACTGTAGGAATCAGGTATCTGCTACCGTAACCAGAGGGCATAAATGAGGAGGTTTCTGCGTTAGGTGGACAGGACAGTTTCAACAGGGACACCAGTGGCATTTGGAGCTAGATAACTTCTGTGGGAGCCTCCTGGTGTCTGCTGTGTGGGGAAGATGACCAGGAGCACCCTTGACTTTCACCAGCTGGGCCCCAGCAGCATCCGTTCCCAATGTGACAATGGCTGCAGATATTGCCCCATGTCCTTGGGGATGAGTGTGGGTGGTGGAGTGAGAGCAGCAAAATCAACATTGACTAAGAGTAGTTTAAGGAAGTGCAAGGTTAGCAGTTATATATTTATTTATAATTATAGATATATAATTATATATATAATTTTTAAATTTTTATTTAATTTAATTTGTTTAATGTGAGTGGGTATCCTGCCTGCGTATGTATATGTGTGCTATGTACACGACTGATACATGACCACAGGGGAAACAAAAGATCATTTGATTCCCTAGAACTAGAGTTACAGATGGTTGTGAGTCACCATGTGGATGCTGGGATCAAACCCCCATCTTCTGGAAAAGCAGCCAATGATCTTAGCTACTGAGCCATCTTCAGCCACATTTAGCATATTTTGATGGTTAATTCATGGAAATGCACCTTCCCCGCTCCCTCCAAAAAAAACCCTAAAAAGATGTCATCTTGTTGAAGAAAGGCATGAGGTGGAAAGTAAAATGTACATTTTTGGTATTCTCTCAAAGACAGAATGCTAGAATGACAGTGTGCACCATTCCTAAGCACACAGTGCGTGGGTGTGAGGCTGTACGAACCTGGCCTTCTGCCAGTTGCCTGTGTCAGTTGTTTACACATTGATGCCAGAGGGCCGTGGACATCATAAGCAAGTGCAGCTGAAGGGGAACAACGGCGACAGTCAGCCAGCAAGGGAGATTGTAGGTCTATGAAATCATCTATTCTTTTTTTTTTTAATAATTTATTTATTTTTATTTATGTACATTGGTGTTTTGACCACATGTATGTCTGTGTGAGGGTGTCAGATCTCTTGGAACAGGAATTACAGACAGCTGTGAGCTGCCATGTGGGTGCTGGGAATTGAACCCGGGTTCTCTGGAAGAAGAGTCAGTGCTCTTAACCCCTGAGCCATCTCTCCAGCCCTCATCTACTTTCTATAGTTTGACAAATCTGCCCATTCATTCCCGCACTTGTCCGTCAACAGCAAATGTAATGTCTACATAAATGATATGACCTTTTGGGCAAGAAAACTTTGTAGGAGACCCAAAAAATCCATAATAAATACAGTGTACCGATCTGGGGTTCATTGAACTGATTTTTTTCATCAGTCTTCATTTCTCCAGTTGTGGAATAATACCTCAAGTATTTCAGACATTTTAAAGATAAGATTTTGTCATGCTTTATCCAGAACCTTCTTTCATATTCACCTTCTCTATGGAAAGGTACTTACTGAAAGCAGTTTACTGAAAATCATTATTTATGCAAAGAGTATAAGACACTTGGTATAAAGTACTAAACTTGAATAAAATAGTTGTTACTATAATTGATATATTATTAATTATTCAAATGTAGAGACTTCTTGTGATGCTTCTTCCATATTTTTGCCAAAGAACAGGTGCAGTCATATATATTCACACACACACACACACACACACACACACACACACACATTTTGAGTACCATGTCCTATGTTGAGGGTAAGACATACTACAGGGACTAAGGGAGCAAGATCTCTGTCCTTCTAAAGGTGAAATCCAGTGTGGGAGAGGCACAGTGAAACGAACAGATTGTGTATTGTAATACTTGGAAGAGTCATTGCTGTCCCTGGAATGGGATTTTAGAGAAGGCTTAGGATGAGATGGTTGATGACTATCTGAAATACTTTCTCCAGTGTGTCCTCATTGTTTATGTATGTCATGGATAAGTTTCCTTGCTACATGTTTTTATGTTGAGTTAATACTTTAAGGCTGGGGAGATGGATCATTAGGTAAACAGCACGCTATGCAAGCATAAGAATCTAAGGTTGGATCCCCAACACCTATATCAACATCCAGGCATAGATTGTCATATGCATGTAATCCTAACACTAGGGAGGGGGAGAATCTCTGAAGATTGGTGGCTGGCTGTCAGCCTGACTGAACCAACGAGCTCTAGGTTCAATGAGAGACCTTGCCTCAAAACATAAGGTGGAGGAATTAAGGAAGACACTTGACAACAACCTCTGGCCTCTTGGCAAATACATATACAAGTACATGCACAGGAACATGTACATTCTCATGTATCACATACACAAAAGAAAAGTGAAATGCCACCCTAAACTTACACAGTTTAAGATGAACCTTCAAGTACCCGACTAAAAAAGGAATAGATCTATTTATTTATTTATTTATTTATTTGTTTGTTTATTTATTTATTTATTTATTTATTGTTTTTTTTTGAGACAGGGTTTCTCTGTGTAACAGCTCTGGCTGTCCTGGACTCTCTTTGTAGACCAGGCTGGCCTGGAACTCACAATGATCTGCCTGCCTCTGCTTCCCAAGTGCTGGGATTAAAGGCGTGCGCCACCATGCCTGGCGAATAGATTTATCTTAATAAATACAAATTAATATTTTTAATATAACCTCTCCTTACTCTTCACTCTAGTTAATTAAATTGTAATTTAATCCTAAGACATCAACTTTGCTTATAGGAAAGGCACATTGACACAATTCCTATTGTTCTTTGGTTAATATTTTTTTGGTGGATTTAGAGCTTAAGAATTGGGGTAGAGATATTTGTTTTTAAGGAGCTTAACATCAGACTTGTTAATAATCATTATAGATAATCATAGACTTAGCTTTGTCATGTTATCTCCCTCAATGCACATTTTGGCCCACCATTTGTGAGAATAAACTGTGAACTTTCCATCAAACAGAGTAAGGACTTGCCATTTCTCTCAGTTCCTTCATCTCCCCTGTTAGCAGACAAGACAAATGTAAAAATCAGTGCTCCAAATAAAAGCTGTTTCTAGATGAAATAAATATTAAAATTGTTGCAAAATATACAACAATTATACAACATCCTCAGGCAGGATGATACTCAGAAACGGATACACTTACTTGACTCTGGTGTAAATCAACTCATTTTAAGTGTGGGGTTAAGATCCACAAAATGCTAGAAGAAACAAGACCATTTAAGACCTAAGCAGGAAGAAGCATTTAACAAGGTCAAATACAGAAGACATTGGAATAGATTTAAAAACAGCATTGTGCCCAGATAACATGTCTTTCTCCAGATAATCTTGAACAGTTGGCTTAGTACATAGCTGGAATTTTTGTAGGTGATTTCTAAACACTACAGTGTCTTCAGTCTGAAAGAAATCCAATTATTTTGCACTCCATCATTTCTCTAGAGAAGTGTCCCTTTGTAGATTTTTCTCGATTCCTATAACTTTGGAACCAACATACTCAGTGGTTCCTTCCAGTGGGCTGTTTGTTCTATAAAGATGCCTGGGACATGAAGCATTGGCATGAACTTTGGTGTATTAACTGTTCCAAAAATCATTCTGAAAAGCATAAGAACTCTGGGCTAGTCACATCCTCAACTCCACAAACACCCAACTGTTTGGCTTTATGGTTTGACAACATTGTACAAGCCAACAATATCTATCCTTGGCTGCCTCTAAATTGTCATCAGTTTTCCTATAGGGCCTTTGAAAATAATGATAAAAAGACAAACAAACTAAGGAGGTCTTAAGAGTCTAGTGAGTGATTAATGTTTTGCTGAACCCCCTAAGGGCCAAAAAAAAAAAAAAAAAAAAAAAAAAAGAGCCGCAGAGCCGCCGCTGCTCCTGGACGCTGAGCTTGAAGGGCTTGTGATTTTGACAGATAAGATAAGAAACAAATAGCACGCAGGGGTTAAAGAAACAAAATGTAAGTCAAGTTATAATAATACAAGCCCAATTATATCTCAAGCTAATGGTAAATGAGTCTGATATATACACATGCCATGTGGTACTTTGAAATCAAAGGAACACGCTTAAATATAAATGGCAGGTTAATATTGCACAATGATGTAAAAACCTAGTGTATACTTTTTTTTGCTCATATTAACCCAGTTATTCTCTCTCTTTCTCTTTCTCTCCCTGTCCCCTTTTCTCTCTGCCTCTCTCATGTATTAAAAGAAAGGTTAATAAAGAAAACCAAAGGGGAGTGCATGGAGACCTTGGTTCTCTGGATGCCCCAGCAGCTGTCTCCAGAAGAGCTTCTGAGCTGCCAAGTGCCCTGGAGTGGCCCCGCATTGTTCTGACCTCTTGGAGCAGTTGCCTCCGTTAACCCAATTTATGAGATCCGGAAACATCTGGTGGTTTGGTATCTTCGTCCAGCTCTGATGGCCCCACCATGTCAGCAGATGATTGTGTTCTGAGTGCCTGCCTGTTAGTGTGGATGACAATAAAAGCCTTCATTAACAAATGTTGGGGTTGGTGTGGGGAGACACATTTTGAGGCCTAACCATGCAGCGTGGAGGAGTGGGCAACAAAGGCGAGGTAGTCGGATACACAAAAGTGCTTATGCCAGAAGGCCTGACACGCTGCAGGCGGTCCGTGACATCTTGTGGCTTTTGCCTGTTGTTGGGTGTGATGTGTGTCACCGTCATGATGGATGACTTTCAGATCTTTCCCATTATATCATATCTGTAAGAAATTCCCTCTTTCTCAAGTGTCTTTTTGTCCCCTTACCCCTGGGCTGCAAATGGCACCTACCCACGCACTCCCATTATGCAAAGCCTACAGAAGACTGCACCATTCTTAGGATTTCTGCTCATGGTTGAATTGCTAGCATTCAATTAAGACTCGAAATTATGGCTTTGGGCAGTTTAACCTCTTTCAAAAGACTAATGGGCACTACGCTGGCCATTTGGGAATTTTCTGGGGTGTCCAGGATAGATTTCCCTTCCTTAAGACCTGAAAGAACTGAATTGCCAGGCAAAACAAAGGCGATCGTTTCCTTTCACATACTTTGGTTAATTATTTTCATAATAAAAAAAATTTTGCCTGGTGAGTAAAGTCATATGAATACATGGATTTCTCAGAAAAACACAAAAATCTCTCAACTGCAAATGTGGTCTATGATATAGTAGCTCATACAAAATACAGAGGTTAAACATGCATGATTGATGGTTGGCCGAGGTTACAGCTTCTTTTTTTCCATGACTTTAGCCCAGGGGTGTAGATTTTAGAGCTCTGATCTCTGAAGTCCTGTTCTTTACCTGGGGAGAGCTACAGAGGAGAGTAAGGGACAAGAAGCAAATTGGTTATACACAGCCTTTCTCATTTCTGTTTTAAATGGCTATTCCAAGCATTCTGTTAAACAAGAAGAATCAATCATTGTGCATGAAGTGTTGGACTTGCTTTTTAAGTTATAGAAAAAGCCAAGATGCTATCTGGATCCTCCAAGGTTCCGAGGATGTCACTCAATCCCTGCTACATGTGGGAAGCAAAGACTAACTCAAATGGGATCTTCTAGGCCACAATGTAAACCTGAGTGGACACAGGCCACACTGGTCAGGGAGACTGAAAATCATACAAATACCTGCAAAGTTCAGATCAGTTTTTAAAGAATCAGTCACAGACTCCAGGGAAACAAATAAACTGGGCTTAGCAGGTGGGATCCAGTCATCCACTTTGATGGCTATCAACGTAATGTTAGAAATCTCAGGAAGGAGAATTTGTGTGCACAGATAAAGAGGAAAAAGGGTATTGCAGGAAAATCACCATCAGGAGGGACACTGAGATAGCAGATGAAGATAAGAAAGTTAATGACAAGGAGACCAGAACCTAAAGATGCACCTGAGGAAGATTACAAAGGAGCCCATGGTGATAGGCATCATGAACACAGGCTCTGGTCCCTTGCTGGACAAGGGCTGATGAGGTTTGACTAGGTGAGGTGACAGTACCTACCCTGCATTTACAAGTGGAACTATCTAATCTTCATTAAGAGCTGATTCTGCTGTATACATCTCTGTGTGCTCAGAATATATAGCAATTTTGTGGGGTGGATGCCTAACGAACTAATAGTTTAAAGTGTTAGTTCTATCTTTCTGCCATGTATTTATTTTCTGAAAGCATCTTAAGTGATCCGATTATGTGAACCCCTGTACATTATCTTAAAATATAGATTCCCTAGGCCCATTCCAGAGAAGTTTTGATTAGGTTACACAAAACCTTGTTTTTCTTGAAATCTAGATAATTTTCAGTTTGGACCATTTTGGGACTCTGTAGAGAAAAACAAAGAACTTCCTGTGTGCTCTTTCTCTCTCTCTCTCTCTCTCTCTCTCTCTCTCTCTCTCTGTGTGTGTATGTATTTATATTTATAGACCATATTTCTATATTCAGAGGTCAGCAAAGCAGAAGTATGTATTTCATGTAAACTATGCAACAGATATGTAGTACATATCTTTAAATACTTGCATAAGAACCTTGGACTCTACAGTTTTACATAGGAAAGCTAGCCTAAAATTTCAAGATAGTTTAATGACAGATAAAGGGAATTTTAAGGGAAGACATGACCATCCTTCAAAATTTAAATTGTACCTAATACATTACATGTTTACTAAATGACTTTATAACAAGCTCAATGGATTTTGTCAGAATGTGTAGGCAGGCTGGCCACTGCGGACATGATAGGGTCTTGTGTATTTCTTTAAAACATCTGAAAGAACACATTGCACTGTCCCAGAATGCTACCCTAAACCATATGCAAACTCAGCAGCTCTTCCTTATCAGTTGTAAATCACCCAGAATTCTGTGAATTCACAGCTACCTGGGACAAAAAGACAAGAAAAGAGGACATTATGTGTTTGGGGGATATCCCTGTATAGCAGGTCTCTTATCTAAATACACACACACACACACACACACACACACACACACACACACACCCCTTTCAAGGATTCTGAAAAAGTCAGTTAAAGATGGTTGGAAAAAAATTACTTTTTTTTTTCCTTGTAAAGGTTGTGATTTGTGAAAATCAAATTATTTCCCAAGTGAAAGCTATTTATAGTTTGTTTTTGGAAAGTCCCACCCCATGAAAATGTAGGAACATAGTCTGTAGAGTGGCCAAGCCATTTCTGGGCACCAGACCCCAAAAAGGTTATAACAGTGAAACAGCACCGAGAATTACTTCATTTCCACAAAAGCCTTAAGCCTGTCTACTAAATTATCATTCCAAAAGTGAATCTGAGTATTTATAAAACTTAGAGGTTTCAGCCCATGACTAGGAGGTGCCCTAAGCATTGTTAAAATAAATACATGGCTGTTGTTGATGTGATCTGATTATTTTTGAGTGAAAATCTTTGTGCCAAAACGTTCCCATAAAGTCTAAATGTGAGCGGAGGGAAACTGAGTCTTGGAAGTTTCTCCATTTTGGCAGTCTTGCAAATTGGGATAGGAATTCTTTCCTGGGGGTGGGAAATGCAGATCTGTGCCTTTCAGGGCATTGAGTTTCATCCGTGCATTCTACACGCTAGGTGCCAGGAGCATTGTTTGGGGTGATAATATTCATCGCAGCTGGAAAATACTATCTTAATGTGTCAATTAGAGAAATGAAATTCTAACTCGTCCCAGTATATACCAGCTTGCCCAAAATCAAAGGGACCCTAGAAGGTCTCACAGGCTATGTGAGTGCTAAACTCTTCACTTTAGCTAAAGGGATAATGTCCATTGCTTACTTACCCTAACCTCATTTTTTTCTTCCTCCCCCCCCCCCCCCCTTCCCCTCCTCTCCCTTCCTTTCCTCTCTCCTCCCTTCCCTCACCTCTTTTCCCTTCCTCTCCTCTCCTCTCCCCTCCCCATCCTCTCTTCTTCTCCTTTCCTTCCCTTCCCTTTCCTATTTCTCATTCCCCTTTTCCTTCTCCTTTTCTTTCCCCTTCTCTTACTATAGTATGGGAATATGCCCCCAGCATATAATAATAATAATAATAATAATAATAATAATACCAAAATATAAGAAATAGCCTCAAAATGAACAGATATATATATATTTATTGTGTACATTAGTTTCATAGAAACAGATTGCCCCCAATTTGTGCCATTTGTAAGTATTTGAAATTAAAATATCTCTGTTCTAAAAGTAGCACAGGACATATATGTCAATGTACATATTAAAGCCTAAAGACCATTAGGAAAAACATGTCCCAAATGGCAAAGAAAAAAAAAAGCATCAATTTGAGAACATTTATCTTCCATGATACCATTTGATCAATCTTTACTGTGGATTCTAAGTTTGTCTTCTCTTAGGAAGTTGAACGGGACTGTGGGCTTCCCATTCATGATGCTCTCCTTTCTCCAGATGTGAGCCTGTGTTTCTGACCCTTACTTTCACACATTTCTGTTGGTGGTACCATCTTCCCTCCCCCTCCTCTCTTGCATCTTGTTACTATAGAGTGGTACAAGAGAGTGAAGCGACTATGGTTCACTCAGATGATAGGAAAGTCTCATATGGGTTCTTTGGCAGGGGTATTCTGAAAATAAAGATAAAATTACTTCAAACTGGGCACATTCGGCAAGGCACTGCAAAAGACAATGTCCAAAGAGACCAAGAACTGTTTTTCCCCCAAGAAATCAGCACTCTCTATTTAGTAGAGTACTTTTATTATTCTCTTCAGAAAGTGCCCCATCTCCAACCATGGCTTCTCTGAGTGACATCCACTGGGACTCAAGTGATAAATATTTAACAAAGGGAACTCCCCCTACAGCTAGCTTCTTTTCTTTTTTTCCACATGCATTAAATTAATTACTTCATTTTAACAAGCAAAACTCCTCTCTGAAATGCAATCCCAATACTTTCACACTTTTGAAAACTATCTGCAACTACATGGATTTACGGAGAAACACTGTAAAATATTAACGGTTCCAGGATTAATTCTGGCAAGAAAAGCAAAACTATAAAAGATGAACTGTTCGGATATGCCTCTGTCCATTAGTGCTGGTTTACGTGGCCCCATATTTGGTCATTTCAATGGAATGGCATAGAAATTTTCGCTTACTGCAAAGGGGAAAATAAAGACATTTTACGGGCTTTGTGGAGGATTTGATTTCCTAGAGACATTTTTTTTTTAAACCTCTTCTCCTTTTCTTTTTATTCTTTTTTGGTAGAATTCTTTCCACATTGAAGACATTCTGTTCTGGTGAGTTCTGCACTGCTTATTCATGGCAATTACATTCACATCTTTGATCTTGGATGAAATCTCTTGTGCATATTTTGTTCTATTTATGTCTTTGATCTAGTTTCTTGTGATTTTTTTCTCTTTTGAGGTTGTGTTTTTATTTGAAAGACATTCACCCTACAATATTTAAAGAGGAAAACAAGGTGACATTTACTTTATCCATATGACATTGTCTTTTGAGGCATATGGATAAATGAGACTGTCCTTATACGTCTCAAATCCTTCTTCCAGTATCTGATAGTTTGTGATTTTTAGCTGTCATAACATCTCACAGTTGGATAGATGGCAATGTAGTTGATCCAACTCGGCTCTTGGGTTTTGCAATCTTGTTACTTCATTTGTCTTAAAACAGTCGATTTTCCAGCAACCCAATAGTGATGCAGCTACTGAACATGAAGTAAACTCACAGAGCACTTGCTTATGAATGGCTTAAGTAGACTTATTTATTTGCTATTATCATTTTATTTAATGTGAAATTATTTGCTTGCTTATATAACATATCATTTATATTCAGGTTTTTCAAGAACTCACCCAGGTACCTTTAAAGATGATATGTGTTGCTAAGGGGAGATTAAAAAAATAAGATAACAGCTAGCAGTCGCTGTACTGATGGTAAAGAGCTATGAATAAGGGGGGCCGCATGGGACCTGGGAATGTACATGACAAAAATTGGTCACCATGGCAACATTTGAGCAGTGGGAGACAGGGAGCTGAAGTGTGCAACACAGAACCACAGTGGCCTGATTGAAAAGAACTGCCTATAATTTAGCTTGACTGACTTGTTATGTAATATGTTTTCTGTGCTATGCAAATGATTGTAGAAATGTGAGAATTCAAAATAGTTTACAAATCCAGACTGCAATAAAAAGAAGAAGCGGGGGGGAGGACATGCACCTTTAAGAGGTAGGATCAGAATTCCAATTTTTAGCAAACTAAAGTGTTTCTGTGGCTGATGAACTTAGATAGTGCTACCACAGGTATTTCTGTATAAAGTTCTGTCTAGAAACATTTTTGTATTTCAGAGACATGTTTATGTAAAATCCTAAATATTGCTTTTTAAAAGCAAGAAAACTAGAATTAGGGGCATGAAAAAGATGGCACAGCAGCACAAAATTGTCAAGTTGAGCAGCTCCATGCTGAGTCTCCTTACATAAAATAGAGGACTGTGAAGTTTTCCATGGGATTTGTTTTTAGCTATTTGCTTGCTTTTTGAGGTATCTGGACAATTGTCATTGTTTTCATTCTCAGTTGCTTCATTCTGTACATAGTCACATAGAAAGAGGGAACTCAATGATATGGTCTGGCCAAATGGCACTTTGTTTTGTTTGCTATCACATGTATTTGCCTCTAATGGGTGCATATCACATGAGCATCATCAGGAGAGCCAGAATAATTTATTTAAAGTGTTAGAACACTGACACCACAGTCAGTAAATCTGAACTTGAAGTCTTTTCCGCAGATTCAGCAAGCAGCACACAAGCCCTGTCTATATCACAGGAAGCAGAAGTAGAATGAATCACATAGCTTAATGGCAACATTCCTGCTAAGCTGTGCATATAATAGTGACAATAATAAAATTAGTAGTAATTATAGAAATGATTACTGCTTAAATTTACTGAGTACTATCTGGATGCCAAATACTCTCTTGCCTCCTTTACTCCTCACAAAATTGCTGCAAGATAAAAACAACCACCCTCCCCTCTCATTTAGTAGATAAGGGACTTGAAAGGCTAATGCCATTTGTCTGTGATCATGCAAATAGTAAATTGTAGCGCCCTGGGGCTGGAGAGATTGCTCAGAGGTTAAGAGCACTGGCTGTTCTTCCAAAGGTCCTGAGCTCAATTCCCAGCAACCACATGGTGGCTTGCAACCATCTACATTGAGATCTGGTGCCCGGGCACATATGTAGAGCAAATACTGTATACATAATAAATAAATAAATGTTTAAAAAAAATTGTAGCGCCCTGACCAGAATGCAGGGCAATCTATCTCCTGAGTATCATTTTCTAGGCAAGGATGCTTTCTGATGCATGGCCAGATGCTTTAAAACTACCTTGCCTTGCTATTCCTATATGGCCAGCACTCTCCTCTGCCCAAATCCTTTTTTGAACCATTCACAACCCTTCATCACAACCTCAGCTCTAGCCATGCACTCAGACACTGGAAATCCATGTTCTCTGCTTTATTTCCTAAAACTCCTATGTCATTGTTACGTTTGGATCACAAATTGTCCTCTACCCAAGGTTCATATGCTGAAAGTTTGGTTTGTAATGGAGCAATTTCAGAGATAGAGCATTGTGAAAATAACCAAGTCATAGGGCTCTGATTTTACTAACAGATAACACCACTGGTAAATTTCTAATCTGATGGAGGTGATGAATGTAGATAAATTAGGAGGAGATAGATGGAGATTTACGAGTTGGGATGCACTTGAAAGGAGGTGGCTTGTTGGAAGCAGGCCCTAGAGGACTATTATGTGTCCTTGGCCTCTTTCTGGTTTTTGTTTGTTTGTTTTTAACAAGCCCTGTTTCCCAACTGCTAGGAGGTGCATGGCTCTCTTCCCCTATGTATTCTCTACCATGAAGTTTTTGCTTTACCACAGGTCTGGAAACAATGGAGTCAAGTGACCATGGACTGACCCCTTTGAAACGCTGAGCCAAAGTAAATCTCTTCTCCCTTAAGTTGATTTTCTTAGGAATTTTTGTTACAGCGATGGAAACAATGCATTCTGAAGAGTGTATTGTGAAGTCTCTTATGACAAGTTGTTGATCAGTCTTTGCTCTACGTTATTTGGCTACACTACATTAGGAAGAAGAATGTGCAGATGGTGAGAATGTCCTCATTGGGTTGATGCCATAAAAGGACCAAGCAGCAGAAGGAAGTCACAGGCTGGTATTCACTAGAATCCAGAACTCAGTATGGCTGAGAAAGCTGTTTAGTACAATGGTCAAGAATTCTCCCTACTCCCCAATTCTAGCTGTGGTCACTCACCTTTATGTTTGAGATACTCACCTATGCTGTTTTGCGTAACAATAAATTTTTAGTGTTGCTTCAGGATGGCATACCTTGAGACTCAAAAATGAATTTAGGCTTTAGATTTGTGAACAGTGTTGAGACTGTTAAAGATTTGGTGACTTTTGAAGTTGGACTAAATGCATTTTTTATCATGATATAGCTATGAGCCTGTAGGTCCAGGAGTGGACCGTGGCATTTTTTTAAAAATGAGAAATGGCCCCAGTTAGCTCACATAAATTTGAATACTTGGTCTCTAGGAAGTGGTGCTGTTTGGGAAGGTGATGGAATTTTTAGGTAGTTGAATCTGGAGAAAGTATATTCTTGGGGATGGCCTTTGAGAGTTTATAGATTTGTCCCATATCCAATGGCATACTCCATGCTTTTTGTATGTGGTTGAAGATTTAATCTCTCAGCTTCCTGCTTTGGTTACTAGCTGCCATTGTTCCAAAGAATCTCTTTCTTCTATAAGTTGCTTTTGTTCATGGTATTTTATCACAGCAATAAAAGTTAACTCATACTGTGATACATAAAACATGCAAATTTCAAAGCCTGCCAGCAGACTTTTAAAAACACCATGGAAGCATTTTCCTTTTCACTAGCAGGCAGCACAGAAAAATTTTGGGGGTTATACATTGTCACCAACACTTTGTGTGCTAATTGTTTTAAATTCAGCCATCTTAGGAGCTTTAGGGTGGAATACCTTGGTATTATGTTGTCTGATAATGAGGGTGAGTACTTTTTCATATGTCTGGTGTTTGTGTAGATATACTCTTGTGGACATATTCTCCAAGTCTGAAATTCTGAAGGTCATGCCTTTTTCCTGAAGAGAGCTCCTCACTATTGCACACTCAGCCTTAATGCAAGAGGGAAGAAGCCAGGGGATGCTGCTTGACCTATGTGGAGAAATGTGAAAGTTATACACTTAATCCATACCTCATACCTTTTAGCTGAACCTCACTTAGTAAAGAGAGTGAGAAAGTATACTCTCAATGTAGTGCACATTTTGTCCAGCTAAATCCTTCACTATAGTGGAAGAGGAGGAGGAGAGATACTGCTGATGGGCTGTGGTCCTCACCAGCATTCCCAACTGGTATATCTACAAACCCTAAACTTAGGGATGAAGTTTATTATTACTAACATGTTTACCTTCAGTGTGCTTCTTACAGATTAAAGTTCTGGGGATCTCAAAAGTGTTTATCCCTACTTTCAGGAAGCAGTCCCAAACAAGGACTTCATAAGCTTTTCACTATTGCATTAATACCTTGCATGCAATTTTCACATAGAAATAAGACATGTTTAAGTTACCAATTACTGTTGTGTTGATTACTTTTCTCATAGTTGTCATCATCACAGCTCTGTCCCATGCCCAGGACTCAATATATTGTGAGTTTAGAGAGCAGAAGTTCTTTCATGAGGGGTTGGAGGGTAGGGGTGGGAGATGCAGGAACAAGGCAGGGGCTGGGATGAAGGGGAGCTGTGATGGTGCAGAGCAGGCATGGGATGGATAGAGTGGACATGGCTGGACCCTCGGAGCTAGACAAGTTTAGTTTAACATTCTGCCTCATCTTTCCCACCATCAGTGACAACTTGATAAGAAAGGTAAGTAGATACACTGTAAGGATTGAAGAAGAAAGAAAAAAGAGCAAGCACTCCTAGAGTCTATCATAGGTAGAGAATGGCAGTGTGGAAGCTGGGGCTGTTACCACAAGGATACTGCAATAGGAGAAACCAGTCTCTTATTCATCCTAAAGTCAAGAACTCTTTGATCTGCTTACACCATTGTGCTCCATGGTTTTGTTGCTGAAGTTTTTGTTTTGATTTTGCCATATAATGTGACAATGCAGTCATAATTTTTCTAGTTGGAGAATAAGTACTCAAGATACTTGACAGCACTCAAATTAATTTGAAAACTGTGAGATTAGAAGATGCTTCTGGAAAGTCTACATCTCATATTTAATTCTAAAAAAAATCACAAAATCATTTGTATAAAGATAAAAGTAATAGAAATGGGGGCTGGAGAGATGGATCAGCGGTTAAGAGCACTGGTTGTTCTTGCAAAGGACCTGGGTTCAAATCCCAGCACCCACATGACAATTCACAGCTGTCTGAAATTGCCTGGCATGGTGCTGCACACCTTTAATCACAGCACTAGGGAAGCAGAGGCAGGCAGATCTCTTCGAGTTCAAGGCCAGCCTGTTCTACAAAGCGAGTCCAGGATGGTCAGGGATACACAGAGAAACCCTGTCTTGAAAAACAAAACAAAAAAAAAAGTAATAGAAATGGATGACATGTTTTTTGGTTTTTTGGATTTTAACAAGCCTTAGCCTGAGTTGTGCATCCCTGGCCCATCTAAGCTAGCTCTTAATTCTATTACCCAAATATGACCCCATGTATACATACATCCCCTTGGACTGCCATTGTCCATGCCATGCCGATGTTCCTGGCCATGTGGAATGAGTTTCTTTTTCCTAACCCATAGCATGTGTCTTTCTTCCTGCTGCTCGTTGCTGGAATACTTCTTCTTCCAGCTGCTGGCTGGAATGAATTTCTTCTTCCTGAAGCTGACTGGAATCTTTTAATCTTCTGTCTAAAGCACAGGCTTCCTGCTCTAATTTCAGGAAGTCCCACCTTCTCTGTCTTTGCCCAATCTCAGGCCTTGGCATTTTATTTAACCAATCAGAGTCAATGTAAGTAACAGACAGTAAACAGGACCAATTAACATTTAGAATGCTTAATACTACCCCAACAATTTCCTCCTTTTGTCTAAAAAAAAAAAAAAGCTAAATTTTTTATCTCATCAGTAAAAACAATAAGAACAAATATGAAAGAATCAAGAAAACCATATATAAAAGTTACGCACATAATGCTTAGCCTATTTGTATCAGGCAATCTTGAGGAAGAAAAAAATCTATCTATCTTGGTATGTCTAAAGTTCTGAACCTAAATAATTTCTATCATATCCTATATTTATATACCTAAAGATTTTATTTAGATGTGAAAATATCCTTTTAAATCCTAAACAACTGAAGTTCAATTGAAATTTTATAACTATTATGCCTTCAACCCCATCAAAGACATAAGAAGGGATAAAGTTATTATTTGAGTGAGTAGGAAGCATAGGGGAGCAGCTTCCAAAAAGAAATATGTCAGTTTGTTGCTTAGACAGTCCCAAATATGTTTTGATATCATTGGAGCATCATCTTCAGCCATCTGGCCAAGCATTTTTCACAGACTAAATTGTGCAACAGGAAACAAGGATTTTCCCATTCTGTCTCTGCAAAATCAGGACTTCGACTTACCTGCATTTAAGCTCTGGTCTGTCTTTGGACTGTATATAGTCTGTTGAGAGAGCAGGGGCATTTTTGCCCAATAGGAATTATCTCCTGATGGGAGATTTCTTTTTGAGGAATTATCTCCTGATGGGAGATTTCTTTTTGA
>CAJQZJ010013540.1:344240-362933 GCA_907164525.1 Lophiomys imhausi
AGATTTCTTTTTGAGGAATTATCTCCTGATGGGAGATTTCTTTTTGATGTTCATTGTCTTCTTCCAAGTCAAATGGGAGCTGTCAGGAGCTGACTGTCTTAAGTCAAACAATTCTTAAAATAATAAAAACATCTTTAAATGCCATTTTCTGTATGCCTCTGAGGGTTTTGAAGACATCTATCGATTTATTTATAAATCTATCTATCATCTATCTTCTATCTATCTATGAAAAAACTGTATATTTTAACCATTTACTTTCTGTTTAACCTATTAAATCTATTTTGTGATAAATTAAGACTAGTATTTGACATGACCAGAAGCTTGACTGGCCAGCAATCAACCTGTATTACCCACACTTCTAAATAGATTACAATAGCAACCCATAAAAAGATTGGAAGTAAACCTATACCTTTAAATGAGTTGTATAGGTACAATATGTTATATAAGAGTTGAAATATACATATTATGTGTCAAAATATAAAATTCTATACTAATGAATCAAACTTAATCTTATTTTTGTATCAAAATACAAAATTCTATACCAATGTATCAAAAGATAACCTTATTTAAAGAATAACAATAATTTTAAGTTTCAGAGCAGATTCAATAATCTATCCTTATATCTTATCATTTCTATATTATATACATATATTCCCCCTCTTTTTCTTTTCAAGTCTTTTCCCACTATATAAGAGAGAAAGAAGGATAGAGAAAAGAAAAAGAGATCTCCAAGTCTAACTTTCTATACCTTGCTTGACAAGACCACATAACAGTTTGTAACCATTCCCCCTAAACGACATCTATAACCCATCAAATAACCAAAGAATCATCCACCCCACTTTTTGGGAATAGGACGTCGCTCTCATAAAACTTCTTCCTGCTGAATTGGGTTGCAGAAAACCTGTTTAGGGGCCCAAATAAAATGAAAAAAAAATGGTTAAGCAAGTAAATTGTAACATTTGTTGTCCAGTCTCTATGTGCTCAGCAATTTGAATGTCCTGAGCAGTTTGTAGTCTGGACTTTGGGTAGGAAAGTTCAGGGCTTTACTGATGTCTTGTCTGGAAAAGTCTTTGAGTCTGGGCCATCTCATCAAGCTATTTGAAGTTCCTCTGGATGCAGATTTTTGAGGAAACAGCTATTGAGGCAGTCTGTGAGGCTGGATCATTTGAGTTACTTGTCTTGTCTTCTTTGGACTCAGGTCCCATTGTTCTGAAAATATATAATTTCTCACAAGTAACACATAGTTCTTCAATTACCAAGATGCCTTCGATGTGCAGAATGCACAAATCATTAAGGAATATTTTCTCTTCTTTGAACAGAAGAAAGACATTTGTAAGTCTCTATTCATGCCATATAAAAGGATGACATGTAATAGTATTACATATATATGGTATATATAATCTATTTTAAATTGAAAATACAGTATAAGACTGTATGGAGTTTAAGTATACTCCTCTACAGTTGACATGAATTTATTAATTGATTAAAACAGATTTATTCTGTGTTGTTCTGGCTCTTGTAGATTAGGTTGGCCTCAAACTCAAAAGGAACCAATCTGTCTCTGTCTTTGTCTCCCATGTTTTGGGAACAAAGGTATGCATTTATGTATTTCTTCTTTCTTTTTCTCCTTTCTTTGGAGATTTAATTTCTATGTGGATATATCTATCCTTATTGAGACAGGGTTTCTCTTTGTAGCTTGGGCTGTCTTGATTAGCTCTGTAGAGCTCTGTAGATTTAGATTGGCACCGAACACACAAGGAACCTGTTTTGTCCTTGTCTCCCAAGTTTTGAGATCAAGGTATGAATTTAAATAATTGAATTACCCTTATTAAACAAAAACATTACTTAAACCATTTGTATTAGTTTGAGTTCCAATTTTCCCATGGAAACCCCATTATTAAGGAGATTGGTGTAGAGTAGCATAATATGCTATTTTACGTTAGCTTTTCTTAACCGTTGGCTGTGGGAGGCATGCTGTTTGCATGTTCTTCCCAAGCCTAACTCTAGGTTCTTACATTGATTAACAGAATATATTTCTTTCTCTGTCTCTCTCCTTTATTTTCTGAGACAGGACTTCTCTGTGTAGCCTTGACCTTGACTCACTTTGTACACCAGGCTGGCCTTGAACTCACAGAGATTAGTGTGCCTCTGCCTCCCATGTGCTGGGATTAAAGGCATTCACCTTCATGCCCAGAGATTAACATAGCTCCTTCAGGGCAAAATGTCTCTTGAAACCAGTTCTCCAGTGGGAGCCCCACACCTAAGAAGAATGGCTTGTAACTCCTTTCTCTTTACACAAATTTAAGATTATGTGTATTCATCCATTAGATCAGTAAGGACATTATTAAACTTAACATCAAGGAAAAAATGTGTCATTTTTGAATTCTAGACTGTCTTTAGTAAGCAGCCTTATCTTATCAGCAGGTTTCCTGCCCTACCTTCATTGTTTAAACCAGGCTGGTCTAGAATCCAGAGATCTGCCTGTTTCTTCCTCTAGTGTGATGGGATTAAGGGATGAAAGGCATGTGCCAGTACCACCCTGCTCAAATATTTCACTTAAATCCCAGATTTTAGAAACTCTGTAACCCAGAGAGCAACTTTGAACTGTAGTGACAATTCAAAATCTGCCCAGAATCTTCAAAAATCTCTTATGTTTTAGTAATGCCAAACCAGAAAAACATCCTTTCTCCCTCCTGATATAGGAAAATCAAAGGCATCTAAACAAAAATCAAGCAAAGAAACAACATTCCAAAAGCCTTGGCATGTTTAACCATGCCATCCCATGCTGCAATTAAAACTTTATTCATTATTCCTTGAAATCTAGTTACAACTGTATTTCATTGGTGGACCTTTACAGATAGCCCTGAGAAGTACCTCATAGCCAGGGAGCTCTTAGCTCCAGCTTCCATCAATGTTGTCTTATTTATCAGGAAAAGCCTCCCTCTTTCCTTCATTATCATTGTTGGCAATTTAGCATTCCATCTGTAAATTCTTTCCTTTAAGACTATCCTAGTCTGAACTTGCTCAAAAAAGATACACAGAACCACAATTGTCAGGGTAAAAATCACTTGCATGCTAAGAGGAACAAACTCAATTGGAATACAAAAGTATTGAGGCGTTATGAATTCCTCCATTTTTAATTCTGTTCTGAACCTCTGTTTAGAAGGCTGCCAGTTTTGTTTTGTTTTGTTTTGTTTTGTTTTTTAACCACATAAGGAGAGCTAAGGCCTTAGCTGTCCACCTTTGCTGCAAGGCAACAGCTTTTGTTAAAGTAGCCACACTTTGAAATGCATTTGGGTTCAGTTCCCCACTCTTTGGCTAGGAAACTGGCTTTCACCCGGGCCTTCTCAGGCTGTAAGCATGGATTCTAATTGCCCCACGTTAGGCACCATATGTAAAAAAAATAAATTAATTAAACTACATTGGGTGCCACTTGTAGAAATAATTAAGTAAATTGTTTAACCAGTATTTAGATTATTGTTAATTTGTTCGGCAGCCTTTAATCCTTATTCTGCCATTAAGCAGACATTATAAATGAGTACACACAGAGACCGCATGGATTTTAACAAGCCTTGGCCTGAGTTGTGCATCCTGGCCCATCTAAGCTAGCTTTTAATTCTATTACCCAAATATGACCCCATATATACATATGTCCTCTTGGACTGCCATTTTCCATGCCATGCCGATGTTCCTGGCCATGTGGAATGAGGTTCTTTTTCCTAACCCATAGCATGTGTCTTTCCTCCTGCTGCTCATGGCTGGAATGCTTCTTCTTCCAGCTGCTGGCTGGAATACATTTCTTCTTCCTGAAGCTCGTTTTTTTTTTTTCTTGTGACAATTTGGTTCATATTGGATATTACAAGAAAAGATTGTGAAGTCATTTAGATAAATAGTTATTAAGATCCCCTAGTGCATACACATCCATTCATTATGTTTTTATCTTTCTGTATATTTATTGCACATGCTGTCAAAAGAGTGCCTCCAAAGCACGGAAGTCCAGACATCTACTATGCTCATTATTTGATGATGATGATGATTCTAGACAAATAACCAAGCCTTCTTTCTTTGTTCCCTAATTTCTAGTGTCTCTCAGACCTCTGCAGTGAATACTTAAGAGGAGAAAAGCACTATGCTAGCCATTGTGAGGTTTCACCTGGTCCAAGGAAATGCTCTCTTGCCCTTTAGCAATTTAGGAACTAAGTGGGTTGACAGCCATCCCAATTCCCAATCCATATGCCAAGGGAGAGAGCTGTCATATGGCTATATAATGAGGCTCACTCTGGAGGTCCTCTCCTCTGCAAGCGAAGAGTCCTATGGCCTGCTCCTGCTTTACATGTCTGGAAATGTTGTACCATCTGGAAGCTTGTGGGGGTGGGCCAAGAAGACCACTCATGGATTTCCAGGCAGCTGGGCAGCAATGCTCTGTGGTCCTAAGGAGGACTGTAACAAAGGCCTGACTTTATATGGAATTTGGGATGGGAATGGGACCTTCAGAATATAGAATGAAACACATAGAATAGAAGGTACAGTAGGAGCACAGGGAAGAAGCACACACCTATGATTGCCATTATGAGGTTTCACCTGGTGCAAGGAAATGCTCTTTTGTCCTTTAGCAATTTAGTTGGTGTTTTGTCACAGCAACAGAGCAACAGGAAAGAAAACTAGGACAGTGGGTGAAGGTGAGTCTGTGTGAGTGGTTGGACTTGATATATGAACAGACACTTGCAAGAAGTGAAGAGGGTAAGCCAGAGAAGTGATCAGATAGAAGAATCAAAGAGTGCAAAGGCTTTACTAGAGTGAGCAAGGAGACCTGGGCCTGGAATAAAAGATTAGGGAGAGAAGCATAGGAATGGAGGACAGACGGAAAGTGGGGCTAACGCATGCTGGGATATATAGTTTTCAGGAAGTGCCTTAGCTGCTTTACTGAATCAACTGGGTAGCCAACAAATATTCTGTAAAATATACTGATGGGTTCAAATATTAAGTGAAAGAACATGTCAAGTTGGGAGCAGATATAACATAGAAATTATATGGTTGGTACCAAGGCCTCAGATATGGGCAGGAACTTGTTCCCTATTCCACTCTTACACAATGGGGCATTGACAGATGCTGTGTTATTACTCTCCTGTAATGAAATCCATTGCTGGAGTGAGGAGGGTATGGGGTCATAGTCCTGTAAGTCATCATACTTGGTGCATGCAGTATGGATCCTCTCTCTCTCTCTCTCTCTCTCTCTCTCTCTCTCTCTCTCTCATGAATGTACTTAAAGGAAGGAAGAAGGATGACTTGAAATGATAAAGTGATTCTGGTGGGAAAGAGAGGAGGGGAAGAGAAACAGAGACTTAAGATTGCTGGGAGGGAGATGACAGATGTGAATAACTCTGAGGAATGAGTGGTCAAATGAAAACAGTGGGAAGCCATGATGTGGAGATAAGCTGAAGAGGTAGTTGGTAGAGAAAGGAATAAAGTCAGGTGATGTTGACATGGGGAGAGTATCACCAACTGGCAACAAACTTAATAAATAACGTGGAGACAGGGCAGGGGATATAGTTCAGTTTACAGTGTTGGCCTGAGAGTCAAGAAGCCTTGGGTACCATTCCCAGCGCTGTATAAACTAGTTGAGTGGTGCATGCCTGTAATCCCTTCACTTGGGAGATAGAGGTAGGAGGATCAAGAGTTCAAAGTCATTCTTGTTACATAATGAGTTCAAGGTCAGCCTAAGGTACATGTGTCTTTTGGGGTCTCTCTCTCTCTCTCTCTCTCTCTCTCTCTCCTTTCCCTGGTATTAAGGGTGTGTGCCTCCACAGACAGCTGTAAACTGCTTGTAAGGGGGTCGACCATTTGTCTCTTCTCTTCCTCTCTGAAACAAACAACAAATACAAACAAAAGAAAGGGTGATAGTAGCCCCTTGCTGATTACAATTCCTCTCAGTAGTAATTAAGAAGAGCTCACCATCTATTTCTTCAGAGGTATTCTCACATCTCAATTTTTCTTTTTAACATGTGGTTTTGGGACTATTATTTCATTACAACATTTTCCCACCCCCGCACATATACATTTCCCTGATCTCCATCAAATTTGTGGCCTTAAAAAAAAAAACCTAATTGTTGTTCGGTGAGGAATCTTTTGGATATATGCCCGGGAGTGGTGTGGCTGGATCTTGAGGTAGAGCTATTCCAAGTTTTCTAAGATATCGCCAGACTGATTTCCATAGTGGTTGTACAAGTTTGCACTCCCACCAGCAATGGAGGAGTGTTCCCCTTTCTCCACAGCCTCATGAACATGTGCTGTCATTTGATTTTCTTTTTTTTTAAGAAAAAGGGCAGCACCTTCAACAAATGGTACTGGTCCAATTGGATGTTGACATGCAAAAGAATGAAATTAGACCCATACTTATCACTTTGCACAAAACTTCAGTCAAAGTGGATCAAAGACCTTAACATAAGGCCTGACACACTACATCTATTAGAATAGAAAGTGGGGAAAACCCTTGAACTCATCAGCACAGGTGACAACTTCCTGAGCAGAACACCAACAGTTCAGGACCTAAGACCAACAATCAATAAATGGGACCTCATGAAACTGAAAAGCTTCTGTAAAGCAAAAGACACTGTCATTCGAACAAAACAGCAGCCTACAGATTGGGAAAAATCTTCATCAACCCCACATCTGACAGAGGGCTAATACCCAAAATTTACAAAGAACTCAAGAAATCAAATGCCAAGAAACCAAATAACCCAATAAAAAAATACAGAACAGAGCTAAATAGAGAATTCACAAAGGAGGAATCCCTAATGGCTGCGGGATTCAAAAGCTCAAATGACAGCACATGCTGGTGAGGTTGTGGAGAAAGGGGAACACTCCTCCATTGCTGGTGGGAGTGCAAGCTTGTACAACCACTATGGAGGTCAGTCTGGTGATATCTTAGAAAATGTGGAATAGCTCTACCTCAAGACTCAGCCATACCACTTCTGAGTATACATCCAAATGATTCGTCACCAAATCACAAGGAAGTTTCCTCATCTATGTTCACAGCAGCCTTATTTGTAATAGCTAGAAACTGGAAACATCAATTTGAGTTTTTGATCTTAACCATTCTGACAGGTGTGAGATGGAATCTCAGAGTCATCTTGAATTGCATTTCCCTGATGATTAAGGATGTTGAGCATTTCTTCAAGGGCCTCTCCACCATTAGAGATTCCTCTTTTGTGAATTCTCGGTTTAGCTCTGTACCCCATTCTTTGATTGGGTTATTTAGTTTCTTGAGTTCTTTATAAATTTTGCATATGCCCTCTGTCGGATGTGGGGTTGGTGAAGATCTTTTCCCAATTTGTAGCCTGCTGTTTTGTTCTAATGACAGTGTCCTTTGCCTTACAGAGCTTTTCAGTTTCATAAGGTCCAATTTATTGATTGTTGTTCTTACTAACCCACAGGGACATCTCCTCAACTATGTTCATAGCAGTTTTATTTTTATTTTTTTATTTTTTATTTTTTTTTAAAGATTTATTTATTTATTTTATGTATGGGTGCTTTATCTGCATGAACATCTGTAACCAGAAGAGGGCATCAGATCACGTTGTGGATGGTTGTGAGCCACCATGTGGTTGCTGGGAATTGAACTCAGGACCTTTGGAAGAACAGCCAGTGCTCTTAACCGCTGAGCCATCTCTCCAGCCCTGCAGTTTTATTTTTAATAGCTAGAAACTGGAAACAACCCAGATGTCTTTCAATTGAAAAATAGATAAAAAAAAAAAAGTGGTGCATTTACACAATGGAATACTACTTAGCTATCAGAAACAAGGAAATCATGCAACTTACAACAAAATGGCTAGAACTAGAAAAGCTCATCCTGAGTGAGCTAACCCAGACCCAGAAAGATACACATGGCATCTATTCACTTATAACTAGTTTTTAGCCATGTATTACAGGATAACTATCCTACAACCAGCACACCCAAAGGAACTGGAACATAGAACGGTTACCTGTTAATGGGACACTTTTTGCCCTAATAGAGTTGTCATATAGGCCCCCAGTACAAGAAGAAGCTCTTAACCCTCATATGACTGTTGAACTGAAGGGGCTGATATTTAGGGACAACCTACTCCAGAGGAGTAGGATAGATGGGAAAGGGTGGGAGGGTGGGGCTGGGAGGAGGGGAGAGAGGGGGCTGTGATGGAGATGTAACTTGAAATAATAAATAAAAGTTAAAAAAGCTCATTGTTATTGCTTGCATATATACATATGTCTATACATATATATCCCTAAATATAACTGCTCAGTCTGTATAATGAATGCTACCTGTACATATATTTTCAGGGCTGACTGTTTGGCACTGGACAAGCAATTGCCGTGCTCTTTCCTCGGGAGGATCACCTGTCTTGCTCTCAGCTTATTATTGTCTTGATTTCTTCTTGGAAAAAGCCTGCTGTTTTAAGTTGATATTTTTTCCCCAGCCATTTGCTTATTACAAACACAAAAACAAAAAGAGAAAGAGAACCTCTATCTTACTTTGTCAGTTACACAAATTATTACTGGGGCAGGGGGAGATGTCTAAACATTTTCTATTTCAACCCCAGATAAAAAGCCCAGTGATAAATACTTTAGGCTGTGTAACTGCTCCACACTGGCTACCCAGCTCTGCTAGTGCAATGCAGAAGCAGTCATAGTGTTCAAGTAAATATGGCTGTGCTCCCAAAAACCTTTCTGTACAAAAACAGGCAGTGGGTTAGATTTGACCCTTGTGCCACAGTTGGCTAATTCTAGCCTTTTATTACCATCTGCTTTTGCTGAAGATCATTTTTCTTAAACTTTAAATATTTATTGCTGATTCAATACAATTCATTTTTTCTTTCTGTTATGCATATAACAGTCAAGTCTAATTAACATAAATTTCTTTAAAAACTTAAAATTAACAGACTAAAAATTTTCCTTCTTTCATTGGCCTTGTTTTTTTTCTTCTTTTTTTCTATTCCAAATTTCAGCCCTGGGTGGATGTTTAGGATGCATGTAGGCAATGTTAAAGATTTTAATTGTCTACTTTCTTCTCCCTGAAGAGAATAAAAATCAAAATTCCTGTGTCGTTTTTATGCTACCGTAGCTCTGTCATTAGCAGTTTACCATCACCAGTGCAGTGAAAAATTAAAAATTAATTTTCCATTGTTTGAATCAAACTGTTTCTATGCCTCAATACAGTACTAAGGCAAAGCTGTAAAGTTAATGGAATATTGTAATTTGGAGGATGCCCTTTTGTTTGAGAAAGAAAATTGGCTTATCCTCCATGGTTTGAAATCTTTATAGTGACCATACCAACTAGATCAGCGATTAACAGTAAAACATCAGATAAAAATGGGGCAATACGGTCCTCTTTTACTGAGAGGAGAAATCCCTATTGGAATACTCAAACCTCTTTTTTATGTCGGCTTAATACTTGGGTAAACAAGTGCTCTTGCTTCTAAATCTTGAAAGACAACACTTTAAAAGAGCAACATTTACTTTGTGTCTGCCGTGGGAGTGGCTAAAATCTTGGTAGCCCACCAGTGCCCTCCAGGTTGGGTGACAGCTGCCATTGTCAGCGAGCCCCTCTGCAGAGCCAGGGTGAACTTCATTGGTAAACTGCCCTGCTGAGTCCCTAGTGTTTCCCATCCATTTCACACTGGCATCTGCTGCCGTAATTTAAAGCTTGATTTCGTCAACTTTGACAAAGGCAAGGACTCTGGCACCATATGCATTTGTTCTACTGAAGAGAGTGCTGGATCGAGACTTTACTAGGACCATGTCTGTGAGTTTCTGTCCTGGAAATCAAGGCTGCATTTTTCACCTTTGATGATGATGATGATGATGATGATGATGATTTTATTTTAATAACAAACAAAACAAAACCAAAAATCAAACATTTTCCTTTCTTGTATACTCGGCATTTAGGGAATGGAAATTATATTGAGTTATTTTTTTTCTCTTCAGCAGAAGGGAGAAGGGATGTTTCTTCCAAGCTTCACCATGCAATACCGGCGGTGGAGTCGTCCCTGATACCATGGCACTTTCTGATGACAACAGCTCCCAGTGCAGCTGTATTAATGCTGCCATCAATATATCCATTAAAAAGAGAAGCATGTGAAATTGAGATTTGAAATTCAATAAGGAATTCAGAGAACAGTCTTGCTTTCAGGCCATCTCCTAGTTAAATGAATAAATGAATATGCAAAGTATTTTATATAAAAAAATTGTTAAAAGCAACCAAAGGAAGCTTTGCTCAATAATTTTTGAAAATAGCCCCGTCTGGAAAGGTATGCTTTTAGACTAAGAAAGCAGACAAAAACTAATTAGACAAGAAGTAACCGTGAACAAACATGTTAGCAGAACCAATAACTGGAACTGATCAGCTATTTCTCTAATTGTGCCAGCTGGACAGCTATGATCCGCTTAGCAGAGCACAATTACTAATTTCTATTCCATACCCCAACCCTTTTCTTTCCTCTCCCCTTTGCAGAAATACTCAGGCATATGCCACTTAATAAAATAATAACAACATTTTGTAAAAGTAAGAAAATGAGTGGGGGGCGGGAGAAGAGAGCTTATGTAAGATGATGTTTTGTGAATGATTAGAAGTTTGAGTGAGTTCAGTCCTCCATTTGTGTTCATCAGAATTTGAGCTATCAAGGAAATGTACCAATATCTTAATTTAAAGGCTATTATGCTCTGCGTGGGCTAAAGCCTGCTTCATCAAAAGTAGGGACAATTTACTTCACTACTTACCATGGGCTTCATAGTTTTTTCTCACTTGTAGAAATGTGATTGATTTCGGCTCCAAGTACTGTGCCTCCTATGATGTGAAGTCATGCGATCAAGTTGTCTGGTGCTGTTAGGAGAAATTAAAATGGACTACGAGTTGTGCATGTGAAAGGAATAGAGATGAGAAAGATTTCCTAGTTAATTCAAAGGGGGAACAATTCCTTGTTCAATTGATTTGTACACTCCCCTCTCCCGCCCCCCAAATGACAGCAAAACAAAGGTTTGTAAGCATGTAATAGACTAGAGAGGGCAGTGTTTAAAACCCAAGTTTGGCTGTGTGTAACCAAAGAAAGCTTATCATTTCTGACATACTGCTGTGGGAAACAGGCCTCTCTAGGCACTTGTCACTGGGAAAAGTGACATGTTAAACGAAATATGAACATAGGGACTGAAAGTCACACCAGAAAATATTGGGAGATCCTGATAAAGTAATTTACTGAGAAATTTGCTTATTCACAACTTAAGAGTGTTTTTTTTTTGTTTGTTTTCTTTGGTTTGTTCTGTTTACTTAAAGGGTTTTTTGTTGTTTGTTTTAGTTTTTGTTGTTTTGTTTTTTTTTTTCTTTTTTGTGGTTGGGAGTTTCAAGACAGGGTTTCTCTGGATAATAACCCTAGCGGTCTTGAAACTCACTTTGTAGACCAAGCTGGCCTCAAACTCACAGAGATCCGCTTGCTTCTGTCTCCCAAGTGCTGGGGTTAAGTCACATGTTACCACTGCCTGACAACAAAGATGTGTTTTGCTAAGAGGAAAATGTTTCCTCAATTTATTTTGAAAAGAATGAAAGGATTCCTAATAATAAAGGCTTAGATACCTTTCCTCCTAGGTTTTAAAAATTTATGGGAAGGGGACAGAGACAATATTTTAAATAATAAAGAATCTTAGGCCCATTGTTTCATTGCTTTTGTGTTTCTTTTCTTTCCTGGTTTTTCGGGACAAGGTTTCTCTGTGTAACAGCCCTGGGTCTCCTGAAACTCACTCTGTAGACCAGGGTGGCCTTGAACTCACAGAGATCCACCTGCCTCTGCCTCCCAAATCCTGGGATTAAAGGCATGCTCCACCCCGCCTGGCCATTACAGACAGTTTTGAACTGCCATGTGGGTGCTGGGATTTGAACACTGGCCCTTGGAAGAGCAGCCAGTGCTCTTAACCACTGAGCCATCTCTCCAGTCCCTCCTTTTTCTTTTCCTTGGCAAGACCTCATATATCTCTGGCTGTCCTGGAATGGGATATCAAGTTGTGATATCGAATTTTGGATCTCCTGTCTCTACCTCCTGAGTCCCAAGATTATGGGCATGCACCACCATGATGCATGTGGTACTACCTAGTGACCCAAAGGCTTGGGCTCTGCACGTGCTAGGTAAGCATTCTACCAACTGAGTGGCATCCCTGAGATCCAGGTCCATTTTTGTTTTTAATCTTTCTGAGTTCCATGGTTCTTGACTTGACTTCTACAGTTACTCAGGACAGTGGGAAGACCGAAGCTGCATGGGATGTGGATGCCTGGGTTCTACCAGTCCTGGAAAATGGGTTCCTTTTTCTTCCATGATGTTGTAGGGAGAGAATCCTTACATCTGTTCTCATCACCAACAATACATTTAAACTCTGTTGGGTTAGGGCTCAGCTCAGTGAAATTTAACACAAGCTTACTGGTCAGCTTCCATGGGCCAGCCTATCAGAAGACAGGTATTTTTAGAGATCCCACTAGCACCTTCCAGTTCCAGAGGGCATTCATTCTTTTTCCTTCATTTGCAGTTCATTAGATGCAAAATTAACCCAAGGTATTTCTGCTTGAGGCCACTAGCTAGTCTGATTCAAATGGCTTGAATAGCTGTGGGGCAGAACCCATTTTCATATCAATAATTTGTGTTCTGACTTTGGATAAGGTATTGGATGTCTCTGGAGGTTCATGACCCCCATGAGCTCATGAGAAATATAGTATTTACTTATATCATTGCATTTAGTTTGGGGATGAAAAAAGTAGAATCAGTCTACTTGCAATGGGTGCCCCCCACACCCCTTAGCCAATCCCAAGAGATGAGCTTTAAACACATATGAGCAACACTAAGATCTCAGTATGAACTTGAGAAAGAATAAGAAGGACACGAGAAGACTTATAGAGAAAAAAGGAAGGGGAGAGATGATGTAAACAAAGCAATTGTATATGAAATTCTCTAAATTAAATAAAAAATAAATAAACCAAATTTCCCCTCTTTTCCCCTTTTACATGTAGAAATCCAATGTACTGACTATATCATGTTAGGAGGACAGTCTGTCCTTTCCTTATTGAATGGTCCTGAGTCCCTTGTGAAAATCGTTTGTACATATACATGAGGGTTGGCCTGCATTGTATTCCACTAACCTATATGTCCAACTTTTTTTCACTATCATACAGTTTTGACAACAGTATTTATGTATCAAGTTTGAAGTCAGGAAGTAGGGATCCTGTAGCATTGTTCTTAACAAAATGGTTTTGTTGATTGGGTCCCTGAGATTCTAAAGGATGTTAGGTTGAAATACTCTGTTTTTGTACAAAACATCACTGGGATTTTGACAGGAATTAACATTGAATCTGAAGATCACATTGGGTAGTACTGACATCTTTGGGATATTGTCTCCTACTTCATGAACATGGGATGTCTTGATATGCATGCAGATAGTTAAGATAATGTCAATCAAATTAGTGTGTCTTTTACCTGACATTTTGTGGGATATGACATCCAGCATCTACTTTTAGCAACAATCTCAAGTAGAATTCAAATTATTAACTTTCTGCATCTAGGTTATTTGGTTATTTTTCCTTAGCATGGTGGCTTCCAATTCCATTTGTGATAAGTGGCGTGGTTATATTCTGCAAAGCTGAATAACAATCCATTATATACATGTGTCATGCTTTGTCTATTCATCTGTTAGTTCCTTCTGTAACCTGGTTTTTGGGATTGATGCTGCATTGAACATGGATGTGTATCTATCTAGTAGGTAGTGGCTTTCTTTTAGGTAGATGCCCAGAAGAATTACTGACTCATATAACAGTTCCATTATTCATTGTTTTATATACCTTTAATTTCAACCTATTTGTGCTCTTAGATCTATTGTGTCTCAACTTCCTGAACAGAACACCAACAGCTCAGGATCTAAGACCAACAATCAATAAATGTTCAGTTTCATGAAACTGAAAAGCTTCTGTAAGGCAAAAGACACTGTCATTCGAACAAAATGGTAACCTACAGATTGGGAAAAAAATCTTCACCAACACCACATCTGACAGAGGGCTAATATCCAAAATTTACAAAGAACTCAAGAAATCAAATGCCAAGAAACCAAATAATCCAATAAAAAAAATGCTGAACAGAGCTAAACAGAGAATTCACAAAGGAGGAGTCCCTAATGGCTGAGAGACACTTGAAGAAATGCTCAGCATCCTTAATCATTAGAGAAATGCAACTTAAGACACTCTGAGATTCCATCTCACATCTGTCCGAATGGCTAAGATCAAAAGCTCAAATGACAGCACATGCTGGCGAGGTTGTGGAGAAAGGGGAACCATCCTCCATTGCTGGTGGGAGTGCAAGCTTGTACAACCACTATGGAAATAAGTCTGGCGATATCTTAGAAAACTTGGAATAGCTCTACCTCAAGACTCAGCCATACCACTTCTGGGTATACATCCAAATGATTCCTCACCAAATCACAAGGACACTTCCTCATCTATGCTCACAGCAGCCTTATTTGTAATAACTAGAAACTGGAAACAACCCAGATGTCCCTCTACCGAGGAATGGATAAAAAAAACTGTGGTACATCTGCACAATGGAATACTACTGAGCCATAAGAAACAACAAAATCATGCAATTTGCAGCCAAATGGATGGAACTAGAGAAGCTCATCCTGAGTGAGCTAACCCAGACTCAGAAGGATGCACATGGCATCTGTTCACTTATAGTCAGATTTTAGCCATATAGTACAGGATAACTATATTACAACCAACGCACCAAAGGGAACATGAACACAGACTTTGTTTCCTGTCAATGAGACACTTTGCCCTAGTGGTGCTGCCTTGTAGGCCCCCAGTGTATGAGGAGGCTCTTGGCCCTCATATGACTGCTGAACTGGGGCGGGGGACTGTTATGTAGGGACATTCCACTCCAGAGGAGTGGGATGGAAGGGATGAGGGTAGAGGGTGGGAGGGTGGGACTGGGAGGGCTGGAAAGAGGACACTGTGATGCAGATATACCTTGAAGTACTACATAAATATTAAAAAAATCTATTGTGTCTCTGTAGGCAGCCTATAGTTAGACTGATGGGGTGGTGTTAAACATTCTAAATTTTAATTGGTCCTGCTTGTTGTCTGCTACTTACTTTGACTCTGATTGGTTAAATAAATGCTGAGACATGGAGATTGGGCAAAGACAGAGGTAGGTGGGCCTAGGGGCTTTTAAAGAGAGACAAGAGACCATCTTGGGAAGAAGAAGGCTGGAGAAGAAGACAGGAGTAAACAAGGAAGACACATCATGGGGTAGATTAAAGAAGATCCTTCCACATGGCCTGAAACATTGGCTTAGCGTGGAGAATAATAGTCCAAAGGGACGTATGTATATAAGGAGTTATATTTGGGTAATAGAATTATGAGCTAGCTTAGATGAGCTAGGATTGCACAATTCAGGCCTAGGCTTATTAAGATCCACCTGGTGTCTGTGTGTATTCATTTATAATGGTGGGTTAAGGATTAACACTGCTGAATCAATTAAAGATAATATAAATACTGGTTAAATCATTTAATTAGCTATTTTTTTCTACATATGGCACCCAGCATACAGCATTAGAATCCATGCTTACTGTCTGAGAAGGCCTGGGTAAAAAGTAGTTTCCTAGCCAAAGAGTGGAGCTTAGATGGGCTAGGATTGCACAACCTAGGCCTAGGTTTGTTAAAATACATGTGGTGTCCGTGTGTATTCATTTATAATGGCAGGTTAAGGATTAACACCACCGATTAATTAAAGATAAATATAGATACTGGTTAAACAATTTAATTAGCTATTTTTTTCTACATTAGACAACCCCCACTCCATGATTTGTTTTCTGTTAATATGGGGTGTTTTCATTTCTTCATGTCCTACATTATTTTCTTTTATATTTAGTTCACTTTTGTAGGCAAATATTCTCATTCTTTTCTCGTTTCTTTTTGTGTACATTCTACACCTATTTCCTCATGGTTACCATGGAGATAATATGTAATATTCTAAGGTTATAACACCCTACTTGGAGTTTTTACCACCTTAGCTTCGATCGTATACAAAGTCTCTGATTCTTTATAGGTACATCCTCATCCATTGACAGAAACACTGTGTTTCTACACATTATGTGTCCAATATCATCACTTAATAATTTTAAGGCATGTGTTTCTTCAGTGGAGAATTAAATATGATGTTACAAACTTAACTTATAGAAATGCTAGCTTCTATAATACTGTGAAGATTATTTATTTTTGACTGAAGTTCGGATAAAATTAACCAACCATATACTCACCACGCCTTTTCTAGTATAATTATTTTCTGAGTATGGAAAGGTATCTCTCGCATTCCTTTCTCACCTTCCTTCTCTCACTCTGTGTGTGTGTGTGTGTGTGTGTGTGTGTGTGTGTGTGTAGTGACACATGTGTTTGTGCCTTTCCAGAAGCCAGGGGCTGTCTGCTCTATCTGCTCTTCATCCCTACTCCCTTGTCCTCATCATTGGAGTTACAGGTACATGTACAGCTTTGTTCAGCTTTTAAGTGGGTGAGGTGAATTCCAACTCCTGTCCTTTTGCTTTCCCAGCAAGCACTCTAAACCACAGAGCCATCTCGCCAGCCCTTGCCTCTATTTTTTTTGTTGTTGTTGTTGTTGTTTACAGTGCTAGGAATCAATCCAGAGCTTTGTAAACATTAGGGGAGCATGCCTTTTGTATGGAGCTTAAATCCTCAGCCCATTTCTAATTCCAGAGATTTTTCTTAGCCCCCTTGCCTCACTTTTCTCTCACTGTGATAATATTTGACCTCCTATTCTGCCCTCCGTAGTTTTCATGGTAGTGCTAAAGATCATGAACAGTGTTTAATACTGTTTTGTATGATTAAACACATACGTAATATTAGCTACAATTCAAAGTAACAAATATCTTTTTAGCTGTCTTGTATTGCAAGGTCATTTATGCTTTCTTTTATTTTAATTTCTTTCAGAATTCAATTTTATGACTATATCTCTTGTACTTATATATTAAAAGAAATCAGGATTTATATGCAGTTTCTAGCTTTTCACTTTTCAAACCATTCTCCCATTAAAATTACTATTGTCATCTTACCAAGTAGGAGTTTTTCCGAAGACTATATCAGAAATAGAACCACAGGGCTGTAGAGTATGTGTATTTTTAATTTGACACAATTTTACCTAATTTCTCCATGTGAAGATTTACATTTTTGAGAAGCTTGTAAATGATTTTATTTTCCCATATTACAACTGCCAATATGAAATGGGAGGCTTCTTTAGATGAAATCAAATTCTCACTGTTTTGGTAACATTTTCCCAGAGAAGCTAGTGGGATTCTCTCCTGGAGTCTTGAGTTGTGAGTGTAGCGTAGCAGGAGGACGGAAAAGGAAGTCTGTCTACAAACATCATTTCAGTGACACTTAAGAGCAGAGACCCTGGAGCTGTCCTGCCCCATCGATGTCTCTGTTTATGTGTGTATTTACAACGTGGTGACAGATTAAATATGATGGTTAGTCTAATTATCAGTTTGGCAGGATTTAGAATCACCTAGGAGATGGGCCTCTTAGCATGACTGAGGGGTATTATTTTATTTATGCTAATAGAGGTGAGACCAATCTGCTCACTGTGGGTGCCACCATTCCCTTCCTGGGGAATCCTGGACTGCAGAAAATGGAGACCGAGAGCTGAACACCAGCATTATCTCTAACCACTTCTTAAAAAAAAAATGTTAAAATTTTAATTCTATGGATGTTTTGGCTACCTGCGTATCTGTGCACCACATGAGTGTCTGGGGTCCTAGGAGGTCAGGAAAGAGTATTGGATCCCCTGAAACTAGGTTACAAACAGTTGCGAGATGCCACTAAAACCAGGTCCTTTGGAAGAACATCCAGTGCTCTTAACCACGGGGTCATCCCCCTCTCTTGCTGCTTCTTGGTTGCAGATACAAGTGACCAACTCCCTCAGGCTCCTGCCATTATGACTTCTCTGCCATGAAGAGTATGTAACTAGGAGTCAAAATAAAGCTCTCTGTCTTTAAGTTGTTTTGGTCAGAGATGTTTGTTTCTATTTTTGAGACTGGGTATCACTGTGCAGCCCTGGTTCGTATGGAACTCACTCTGTAGACTGGGCTGATCTTAAACTCAGAGATCCACCTACTTCTGCCTTCAGAGTACTGGGATTAAAGGTGCAGATGATAGCTGGAGAGATGGCTCAGTGGTTAGGAGCACTGGCTGCTCTTCCAGAGGACCGGGGTTCAATTTCCAGCACCCACATGGTGGCTCATAATCACCTATAACTCCAGTTTCAGGGATAAACACCCTCTTCAGGTCCCATGGGCACTCACACACGGTGCACAGACATACGTCTAGAAAAAAATAAATACAAACATAAAAATAAATTAAAATTTCTTAGGTCTGTGTAAAAAATTTTTTTTGTTTTATATAGAAAACCTTTCTATGTCCAGTTCTGGGAGCTTGAATATCTTTTTTCATAGTCTGTGAGGTCTCATAAGGGCATTGTGCCTGCTCTGTTAAAAAGAAAGGAACATTTACATTTGTGGAATGTGCTGTAGATTGTGTGTGTGTGTGTGTGTGTGTGTGTGTGTGTGTGTAACACTTGTTTACATAGTACCTTCATATCTTTATATATTTGAATCTGTCATCTTCTAAAT
>CAJQZJ010013540.1:377933-424300 GCA_907164525.1 Lophiomys imhausi
ATTTAGAAGATGACAGATTCAAATATATAAAGATATGAAGGTACTATATAAACAAGTGTTTTACACACACACACACAATCTACAGCGCATTCCACAAATGTAAATGTTCCTTTCTTTTTAACAGAGCAGGCACAATGCCCTTATGAGGCCTCACAGACTATGAAAAAAGATATTCAAGCTCCCAGAACTGGATATAGAAAGGTTTTCTATATAAAAGAAAAAAATCTTAAAGCATCCTGAATCTTTTTTTTTTAATTTCATAAACAACTTGGTAGGCATGAAACGATCATACTACTTTCTGGACGGGGGACTCTTTTGTGAACAGCGTGCAGTAAGTTATGACTATAGAAGTGGACGGCACAGATACAGATGAGCAGACTACGAAAGAGCACAAGGGTCTGCAAGTGTGTGATGTACTGTCCAGAAGCCGTCTACAACAATACCAGATGGAGCCCAGCAAGGCGAACCCAACTGAATCTCTCTTTAGAGAACCGAGGTGCTTCAAGCACTTGATGAGCTTTCATTTCATGCATAGAGAGAAGGTTTTAGCCAGGCGTGGTGGCACACGCCTTTAATCCCAGCTCTCGGGAGGCAGAGATAGGCAGATCACTGTGAGTTCAAGACCAGCCTGGTCTACAAAATGAGTCCAGGACAGCCAAGGGTACACAGAGAACCCTGTCTGGGCGGAAAAAAAAAAAAAAGCTAATTCTAAAATTTAAAAAATAAAAGAGAGAAGGTTTTGGTCTCCTTCACCAGGATTTATAAGCCCACCTTGAAAACCCTTGGGCCTACAGTGATTGTGGAGCTGTTATTACCTGATATCCATATACATTCCAGAAATAAACCTTCAACCTTGATAACAGTCTATATTTCTGTGCAAGCTTACAGAGTTTCTTATGCATACATACACACACACACACACATATACGCACACACATACACCTATAGTATAATACCATTGCCTATATCCATGGGAACCTCTCTGGTTAGTCTTTGCAATGAGATACTGCTTGATTCACTCTACATAGTGGTTGTCCATAATCTTTATTTCATTCTTAGTGTATGTCTATATTATCTAACTTTTCTCTAATGGCCTTATAAAATTTATGGAATAGAAAAACAATAAAAAGTACTTTGGAATTAAATTTAATTTACAGGCAAATTAATTTTATACATGAATAATAATGCTTCTCGAGCAATTGGATAATGCGCATACATAAGTTTTAAAATTATTCATATTCTGACTCTGTCATTGTGCCTTGGATGTACCAAAATCTCTGTGTAGAGAGTTATTTATCAAAGTTTTATTTACAACAATTCAGAATTGAAATCAACATTTACCTAAGTTTGAAAATGCCATTTCTTAAAATATTATGGATAAAAGGTGAAGTATACAAGTGTTTGTAGTAATGAGGAAAAACACTTGTGGAAAAGTGAAGATTCACAATTACAGGTGAGCACTATCTTTGTGATGAAATTTATGTAAACTATACTGAATTCTTTTACAGTCTCTCTTTTTTTTTTTTTTTTTTTTTTTGAGACAGGGTTTCTCTGTGTAGCTCTGGCTGTCCTGGACTCATTTTGTAGACCAGTCTATCCTTGAACTCACAGATATCTGCCTGACTCTGTGTCCAGAGTGCTGGGATTAAAGGCATGCACTGCCACGACTGGCCATTGCAGACAGCTGTGAACTGCCATATGGTGCTGGGTTTTGGAGCGGGGTCCTTTGGAAGAGCAGCCAATGCTCTTAACCATGGAACCATCTCTCCAGCCCCTCTTTTACAGTTTTTGAAAGTTATTTTGCATATCTGTTTGTGGCATGGTGCACATAAAGAGATTAGAGGACAACTTACAGGAGCCAGTATGTTCTTCTACCATGTGGATAAAGAGAATGGTACTCAGGTTGTCTTGACAACAACTTCCCTTACCCATTGTGCAGTCTCATAGGTCCTGGACTATCTATTTACAAAATAAAGACCTGAGCGTTGAAGCTTTGGGGATGTAACCCAGTCTGTAGAGTGCTTGTTTAACTGGAGCCTTGGGTTTGCTACCCAGTAGCCTGGTATAGTGTCACATGTGTGTAGTGCCAACACTCAAGAGGTAAAGGCAGGAATGCAAGATTGTCTTTGGCCAAAATGGGCTATATGAGACTCTAAGGGGATGGTTAACAGGGAAGAAAACAATGAGCATCAAAGCCCCTTCCCAATTTCTTGGTGAGTAAGAATGTTTTTTCCATCTTCATTAGATGAGATTAGATAAGGCTTAAGATAATGAATACATCCAGGCCAACGTCAAGTGTCTGCACAGAGATAGGTCTTACACAAGCCACCAACCCTTGCAACTGTTCTCGTTTCCTGCCCATCGGTGTGGTAAAATAAACATTGTGACTGAAAACAGCTTGTGGAAGTAAAGGGTTTATTTGACTTATAGGCTACAGTTCATCAAGGAAAGTTAAGGCAGGAACCAAGGCAGGACCTGGAGCAGCGACCACGAAAGAGCAGTGTTCACAGCTCTATGGCTAACTCAGCTTGACTTCTTCTTGTACCATGTAGGTCTCCCCTGGAGAGGGAGTGGCCCAGAGTGGGGCAGGCCCTGCCACTTCAATCATTAATCAAGAAAATACCCACAGACTTGCCTGCAGGGATAATCTGGGGGAGGAAATTCTTCAGTTGAGATTCTCTCTTCCCAGGTGACTCTGGTTTGCACTATGTTGATAAAAACTAACCAGCACACTGGTCTGCTTGGCACACAAATGCATCACTATTCAACCATGACTTTTGCCTTCTTGTTTGTTCCCTAAATCATGTTGATATTAATATTAAGATCAAACACAGTACCTTTAAAAGTCTCACAGTCTTTAAAAAATTCAAATACTTTAAAAGTTCAATGTCTTTTTAAAATATCTTGTCTTCTAACTGTGGGCTCCTATGAGATTAAAATAAAGTTAAATTATTTAAGTTATATTTAACATATTTTAAAATTATAAATTATATTTTAAATTATTTAAATTATATTTAATATAAAATTATATTTAGATTACACTTAATATATTTAAATATAAAATTATACTTAAATCACATTTAACATATTTAAATATAATTATGTTTAAATTATTCTTTTTCCCTGGGGGGAAGACGAAGGTCACAGTAATAACCAGATCAAAGCTAAACCAAATCCCAATAGTGTAAATATCTTAGTATCTGACATCTGGGACTCACTTCCAACCTCTGGACTCCAAAGAGCCTGGGCAGTCAAATTCTCCAGCTTTGCCACCAAAACACACGCAGAGCTCATCCAGTAGGCTTAGCTTCCGTAGTCCTGGGAGCTCTAATAAGTCAGGGTCTTCACTGCAACTTCGGATGCATTGTCAGCAACAACTTCTCCTGGCCTCTCAGGGACTCCAACCCTGCATGCAACCAAGGCTGTAACTTTACCATTGGCTTTTCCTGGTCTCTCATTGCGCCAAACTCAGCTGCTCTCCATGGCTCCTTCATGCCTTCAAAACCAGCACCATCCAGAAGACTCTGACACATTACCAAGTTCAGCTGCCAGTGTCAGCCCCCTCTGGCCCACAGTTTCTGTGTGCTGACCCTAAGCAAATACTGCCCTCAATATTTAGCCTCAGTGATGCTGTTCTATTACTAGCCACAGCTGACCTTTCGGCCCCAGCTAACCAGAGTCAATTGTCCAAGTGGAGCAAAGCTTCATTTCTACATATTCTTCATCCAGAATATTACATGAACGATCTGATAGTTTTTGCTTCCATCAGAAACTTCAAGCCAGCTCTCCATTGTCTGCGTTTGTCCAGGCATTAGCTTCCGAATTCTTAAAACAGCTCATGAGTACTCAATGGTTTTTACATCTGAAAGCCCCAAGATCCTCTACCTTCCTCCCACAAAACAGTCAAGCCATAAAAGCCAGACCATCAGGTCTGTTACAGCAACACTCCACCTTCTTTCTTTTAATTCCTGTTGGAGTTTGCTGTTTACCTACGATAAACACTATGACCAAATGCAACTTGGGGAAGAAAGGGGTTTCCTTACATCACAGGTTCTGAAACAGAGATCTTGAGGCAATGCTTCCTCATTTTCCCCCAGTAGCTTCCTCAGATTGTTTTCTTGTAGAATCCAGGACCACCTGTCCAGGGGTGGCACCACCCACAGTGGGCTGGGTCCTCCCATGAATCATTAACCAGAACGGTGCCCTACAGTCCTGCCTGAGGGCTAATCTGCTGAAGACAATTCTTTTTTTTTTCAATTAATTAATTAATTTATTGCTTCAGGTTATATCTCCATCATAGTGTCCTCTTTCCACCCCTCCCAGTTCTGCCCTCCCACCCTCTACCCCCTAACCCCTCCATCCCACTCCTCTGGAGTGGAGTGTCCCTAGATAACAGTCCCCTGCCCCAGTTCAGCAGTCATATGAGGGCCAAGAGCCTCCTCATACACTGGGGGCCTACAAGGCAGCACTACTAGGGAAAAGTGTCTCATTGACAGGGAGAAAAAGAAAAAGTCTATGTCCATGTTCCCTTTGGTGCGTTAGTTGTAGTATAGATATCCTGTACTATATAGCTAAAATCCAACTATAAGTGAATAGATGCCATGTGCATCCTTTGAGTCCTTTAACTGAGGGTTCCCCTTCTTAGTGGCTTGAATTTACATCTTTCTACCTGATTTATGGTACTTGTTGGTGTTCATAGCTCTATGGGAACAAAAAGTACACAATGATGGGGAAAAATACCTAGCAACAAGAAGTGCATTCTCAATTTTGGTCTCACTCGTGGGCAAGAATAAGTTATCATTAGCTTGGGGTCAAGGGTAGACTTTCAGCAATTTTGCGTGGCTCTTGAATTTTGCCCAGCGTACAATCTAGCTCCAGGACCAGAATCCGCTGAAGAGGAGGTTCAGCTCACATAGAGCGAGGCAAGGAAAAGTAGTTTAACTGTATTTGTTTTTCCTGAGCTGCTTCTCATGGTTAGATCAGTTCAGTCGTATTTACTGAGTAGACCCCCTTCTGTCACTTACTAATCAGGACTTTCTGGGTTTCGTCTCTTTTCTCAGTAAAGATAACTCACACATAATGTCGAAGATTATATAAGATGTTAACCCTGACAGGCATTTGATAATGTTAAGACTCTCTTGAAACTTTAGAAGCATGGCAATGTGAAAATGTTCTGTTTGTTTAGTTTTCAGAATGAGTTCTTATCTTTCAGGAATATAGACCAGGGTATCTAAGGACGAAATGTGACACTGAGGAGGAGGTGACAAGTGATAAAAGGACCCACATGTTGCTAACTGCTAAAGCCTGGGGAAAGAAATGGGAACCATCCTATTCCCACTTTATGTGAGTTTGAGATGTCCATGATAGAACTATTTCTTTTATGAACAAAAGGAAATATAGATGGCGTCAAATAAAAAATAATTGCCAGGAGGAATCGTGAACTGGGGTGAATATTTGAAGGACTGCACATGAATATCAGGGAGCTTGACCCAGAATAGGCATGAAGAAGCTTTGAACTAGGGCTCCTGACTGAAAGAAGAAACGGGAAGAGCCACTAGTCCAGGGAGATGACTGACAGAGGGCTGGGGTATCTAAGCCGTGGAGACTATCTATGTCTAGATCCCCTATGTGCCAGTTCAGTATCTAGAACTGAAAAATCCTTGGATTATAAACTAACCTTGGATCAAGCTGAATGATGTTAGCTGTAGACTTTGGGCAGGTCCAAACTAGTTGATGAGATCGGTACGATTGTAAGAATGTGGCTTATTACCGGCATGATTACATTTTCATTTTTCTTTTGAAAAACATTTATTATATTTTTATTCGTGTGCATCTGTATATCTGTGTGTGTGTCATGTATTTGTCTATGTCTGTTTATCTGTGTGTGTGTCATGTATTTGTCTATGTCTGTTTATCTGTGTATGTATGCGTGTGTCATCTGTGCATGTGTGTGTGCGTGTGTGTGTGTGTGTGTGTGTGTGTGGTGTGTATCTGTGTATCTGTATATCTATGGCTGAGGAGGCCGGAAGAGGGCATCAGATTCCCTGGAGCTGGTTGCAAGTTTCTAAACATGAGTAGTGGGTACTGAACTTGGGTCCCCTGGAAGAGTAGCAAGTGCTCTTAAGGACTGAGTTAGCTCTTCATTTCCCATACTTATGTTTTTCAAAGAATACCTAGGGCAGTAATAAAAAGAATTGATGAGGATTCAGAATAGAGCAAAAAGGCAAAACAGAAGAAAATTCCAATTATCTGATTGCCTTGAATAGAAGCATGGATTCTCTAAATATGTCCTGAGTTCCAAACTTCTGCAGCATATTTTAGTGTATCTGTGCTACTGTAGAAGAGTATCAGAGAGAGAACAACTTGTCAACCACAGAGACTTTTTTTTTTTTTTAATATTCATTACTTTGGGTTACATCTCCATCACAGTTCCCTCTTTCAACCCCTCCCAGTCCTGCCCTCCCACCCTCTACCCTCTATCCCTTCTAAAAGGGAACAGGAATATAGACTTTGCTACCTGTCAACCCGCAGAGACTTATTTTCACAGTTGTGGAATCTGGGACTTCCAAGATTAAGGTATCAACAAATTTACTGGCTAGTAAATTCTTATACTGTCTGTTTCCTAAATGGTGGTTTGACCACCTCATCCCTTGAAGGTGTAAATGCTTTACTCTTATAAGGTGGAAGATAAAAGGCAAAGAAGTAAAACAAAGGCTGATTTGCTTGTTTATAACGATTCGTTCCATGGTGTGTTCAGTCTCACAAACTTCCCCAAATTCTACAATCCCACTTGCTGTTGATCTCCAGTCTTACCACATTGTGATCAGCTAGGATATGAGAATTCTTTCTTTCTTTCTTTCTTTCTTCCTTCCTTCCTTCCTTCCTTCCTTCCTTCCTTCCTTCCTTTCTTTCTTTCTTTCTTTCTTTCTTTTTTTTTGGTATGTGTCCCCAAATGGTGCAGTTTAGAGAATATTGCCTGGGTTTATGAGAAAAATATTCTTCAGTCCTTGGGTGGAATAGCCTCCAAATGTTAGTCCACTTGGTGTAGAATGCCTCTTAATTTTGTTTGTCTGTCTGGGTGAACTATATTGTTACTGTGAGTATTGAATTCCACAGTTTTGGGGTCAGTCTGTGACTTCCCATCCAAGAATATTTGTTTGATGAAATTTGGGGTGCCATAGTTCAGTGCATAAACGTTGAGGGTTCTAATGCTAGGTTGATGAATTATCCCCTTAATTAGTATGAAATGACTTCCTTTGTCTTTTCTAAGTTTGTTTTAAAGTGTAATTCATCGGATTTTGATATGGCCAAAACCCGTGTGCTTTCTAGTTCCATTTGCCTAGAATTTTTGTGGGTTTTTTTTTTGTTTTGTTTTGTTTTGTTTTGTTTTGTTTTTTGTTGTTTAAGACAGGGTCTCACTATGTAGCCTTGGCTGGTCAGAAACTGACTAGGTAGGCTTTGGTAGCCTCAGGCCCCTAGAGATCCACCTGCCTCTGGCTTCTGAGTGCAGAGACTAAAGGCGCGTGCTTTGCCACACTTGGCTGCCTGGAATTCTTTTTCTTTTCACTCTAAGGCTGTGATTTTCTTTACTAGAAAAGTACTTTTTTTTTTTTTTTTTAAGGCAACAAGTAAATGAGTCCTGTTTTTAAACCCAGTCTGTGTCTCTTGACAAGAAAACTGAGACCATTAATATTCAAAGTTAGTGTTGAGAGATAAGTATTCATTCGTCCATTTTGTTGTTTTTGTAATTAGGTATTAAGGGGAGCATAGAAGTGAAGAAAGAAAAGAGCACAGCGAAGGGGGCAATTCCTAACAAGGCCTTCCTCTGTTCAGTCTTTCCCCGAGGTAGGGTACAGGCAGCGTCTCACAAGGACAGAGTGTGGGTGGAGTTCCTAGCGTGTGAGCATGGGTACTGGTTTTGCCTTTGTGTGGTCAGTTATGGCGGTAGAGCCTGCACACCACACTCACCTTGGCGTGAGTGGGGTATTAGTGTAGAGTCTGGCTGGCTTCAGACAAGTCCTTGCGTGGGCATGTATGGGTGTAGGGCTCAGCCTTTTTTTGGGGAGGGGAATGTGCACTCGCCTGCTGCTTTAGATTGGAGTTCTACCTAATGGGACACTGCACAGCTCTGATTCAAAGTTTTACCCCTCTATCCACAAGTATTGTTTTGGGTCAAATCTCAGACTATAGCCCTGTGATACTTGCTCTGACTCTCCAGCCATTTGGTGTGTATGTGGGAGTAGGGGGCACAGTTCCCTCTAGAGATGTCTGAGCACCAGTTCAGCGGGGGGTCTTTTGAAAGTGGCTTCTTGCCAGGGACTCTGGTTGAGAAAGGAAGGCTTACCCGGCAGGGTTCCTCCCTCTGCTGGCTCAGCTGCTTTCGGGGCTTTGTTTTCCACTCTTCTCGGACTCCTCTTTCGATGATCTGGAACTATAAGTATGCTACACATTATCTGGCATCTCATTGTCTCAAGCTGTGGTTCTGAGTCTCAGCAGGAGCACTCAGGCCAGTGTCTGAGTACTGCATCCCGGATTTGGGGCTGAGCCCTCTGGAATGGACTCTAGAGCCCTTTGATGGGTTTTCCAAAGTTTCCTTCCTTCTCTTTCTGTTTCCTCCTCGATCCTGTTCTGCCTTATCTCTCTGTGTCAATTGACTCTAGTCTTTTTCACCATCAGCCACCATGTGGGATGGGTGCTCTCCAAGAACCCCAGGTCACGCTCTGAGATTCTAGCAGTCCAGGCATGAGTGTCATCTTTCATCTTCTCCAAATTAAATAAATATTTTCTATGTGTTCTGTTTCTCTAGAGAATCCTGATCAGTACAAACAAACACTGTGATACGCTTACACATAACAATATAGAGAGATCCCATGTGACTTACTTCTTCTACTTAGGTCTCACCTCTGGAAGTGTCTGGAAACTGTCAAACTAACATCTCAAACTAGCAACCGATTTTTCACTTCCCAGAATGCTGAGAATTGTAATTCTTGGAAAATACCAAAACCTCATAGGTGGCATATAGGTTTGTCCTTGTAAGCTCCTGCAATACATAGCTTGAGGCCATTTCATCCAGGAAATTCTGAGGAATGGTCCTGTCCACGGTCCATCTCTTGGTCAGTATTTAATATTTAATAAATGCTTGCTTTAAATTTGGCCCAAAATGGCGGAGTTGTTTTTTCTGGCGAATAGAAGGACGAACATTAGCCTACAGAATGGTGGGTTTCGTTATTTACGACATTTCATACATAAATATTAACATGCCTCCATGTACTAGCTGTCTCTTTGGTCTCCCTATCTCACTCCTCTTTCTGTCCTCACCCTAATTAGTCCCCTTTCTGTTGTCATATCATATGCAGATATGCATATTTAAATCTAGACTCTCAATGAGAGAAAAGTTGTATTTTGTTTTTCTTCTCTCCTATTATCCTCTCCCTCTTCACTTTATGCATTTTCCTTCCCTCATAGTACCCTTTTCAGTTTTTATTGTGTATGAATATATATACACATATATAGTCATGTTTAAATTTAGATTTTTCATATAATGGAAAACATGATACTTGTCTCTATATGTCTGACGTATTTCACTTACCTTGATGATCCCAAGTTCCATGCACTTCCTTGCAGATGACATAATTTCAGTTCGTTATGGCTGAGGAAGATGCCATTCAAATAGCCAAGACCTGGAACCAGCATTGATGGCCATCAAAAATGGATGAATATATAAATTTTGGAGGACATATCATCATTCAAATTGTAGTATATTTCTTCTAGTTTCCTACAGTGGCAATCATTTTCTTTAGTGTGTATACGTGTGTGTGTATGTGTGTGTGTGTGTGTGTGTGTGTGTGTGTGTGTGTGTGTGTGTGTGGAGTGTGAGTGTGAGGACACAATGTGCCATAGAGAAAGTTAGAGGATGACTGTCCAGGGTTAGTTCTCTCCTTTCATCATGGGTTTTGGAGATTAAAGTCAGGTTACCCACCGGGTTTGCACAGCAATCACTTAATTCCCCAAATCATTTTACCAACCTGCCAATGGTAACACATCTTGCAATAGTAGTGTATTATTATAACTGGATATTAATGTCTATACAATCTTCCAGTCTTATATGGCCTTCTCTATTTTTCGCCATACTGATTTAGGTTTGTGTGTGTCTGTACCCATATCTATGTAATTTTTATTGGATGCATGCTTGTGTGTCTACTATCACACAAACCAGATATTCATTTAAAAATATCAGCCATGTAGTTTTGAATAGCTGCGTGGAGTTTTAAAAAGAAGCTTTCTGACCAGCCCCTTAAGTTCCTTTCATCACCTGTCTTATACATTGTTGGAGTTTATCACCAAGGGCATCCTTGTTTGCAAGCCAGTTTAAGTAAGCAACTTACACCTCTCTGTGAAATCTAGGCTGCAAACCTTATTTCATGTAGTTATCATGAAACTTAAGGAAATATTATGTAAAATAAGCCACATAATCTGCCGTGAAGATGCTCAAGAAATGGATGCTGTTACCATAGAGATGATAACCCGGGGTGTTGATGGTAGATGAATCTTAACAACTGCAAGAGAGCGTGAAAGAATTATAAAGCAAATTAACAATAATGAATGGGGAAAAGACATTTCTGAAATAAATACTTTTGCTAGACATCAAATATCAATTTCGCCCCAGCTAGGAAAGAGGATAAAACCGATAGCTTCTACATCCCCCAAGAGAACATAATGTTAACAAGCAGTCAGGGATATTTTTTTCCCCAAATCTAAGTGTTACACAGAAATTACACGTCTTATCATATTTTTGAGTTAATTAGGAATCAGATATAATCAGCAATGTTATATACTAAACAATAGTACTAAAAAACAGTAAACAGTTTCAAATGAGGCCAAGAGAAATGGAAGTCATGTCTTATGCTCATCCTGGCAAATGCATTTTAAGAAGATTCCCATGGAAAAGTGATGTCCCTTCAGACCCAGAACATCTAGCAAGCATAGCTCTGTCCTCAAGGCCATGGGGAAGTCTGTGCACCGCATCCTCCACCCTCCACCACATCTCCGGCTTCCTCTCAGTGAGGGCCACAACTTTTTTACTGGAAAGTATGGCAAGTGTTTGATCAGGAACCTTCTTTCCAGGCGACACTAGCATTTATCTGACCACTGTCATGTGACTCTGGCTGGGCCGTGCCTCTAAACATATGTTTTAACTCCACGATTGCCAAAACATAGACCGTTTCAGGGATGTAGGATGTAGGATCTTCTCAGATGAGGTCAGCTTCTCAAAATTACTGCATGTTGAGAAAAAGAAACAGAAGGAAAACCAAGTGCTATAGTGCCACAGTGTGCAACATTCCAGATGTTCCTAATGAAACAAATTCCAGAGGCGTAGTGAATACAAAACATGGCCTACTAAGGGACCCAGGTATTTGCAACTGAAACTTATTTCCTCCACTCTATTTTGAACAGTTTAAGAAGCGTATTACATGCCTCAGATGTGGAGAAATGAAGGAGTTCCTACATGTTAACTTTCAAATGCTTCAGTGTGGGCTGGGCAAGACCTCCTCAGGCCTCCCGGGAGCCTGAACTGTATAGTATATGGCATGACTTAAGAAAGGATCCTGCGGGATCTTCTAGCCCATGGGCTTTAAGCTGATGTAGCCATCTACAGTAGAAAGAAACCCCAAAGAATGATTTGGTATCAGCTTTCATTCCAATGGCTTACTTGGCTTTTCTCAACCTTAACACCTCTGGAGGTTTGGATCTCAGAATCAGTCTTTTGCTGTGGAGACATCTTGTATACCACAGGCTATGTAAGGGCACCAGTAGCTTCTACCCTCTAATCCATAACAGCACAGTGTCCCATCTTGTGAAACCACAGATGTCTCCATACACTACCAGGTGCCCCCTTGTGGAATGAAGGCGAATCACACTACTAAGAAAATACCTGCCCTATTCAAGTTTTGTTGGTTGTAAATTTGTTCGCTCTGGGGATTTCTGTTGAGCACTGGGTATGTGCCCAGGCTTTTGGGGTAAAGGTAAAGAGGATCCAGCTTTGGGGCCTTAAATAACTATCTTCTCCCAGACATGCCTAAGGGGGATATTTGGTGGTGTACATGGATGTTAAACCATTCCCCAACAATGACCTTGAATTCAGAAAACCTAGTTTGACCACACAGAGTTTGAAGTGTCATTCCTTCAAGAAGAATTAGTTATGTCTTAGGCAAACAAACGTTTCTCTACAAGTCTTTCAATTTCCAGTTCAAAAATGACTACTGTGTCCAGACTTGACACTCAGAGCAAATGCTTGTAGCCCCATGAAATTTGTTTTCTCTCTGAGTAATGGGCTCCCTCACCCTGTCTCCATGGCATCTGTGAGATCAAAGGCGTTTATTTCACAGCAAATATTAAGGCCAGAATTGCTTAATCGTGACAGAAGGCAGAATCTCTAGGGAAAATGCAGAGTTTAAGCAAAAATAATCCACTAATGCCTTTATCCAGAACTTCTAAATTTTGTATGCCAAATACATTGACCCAGTCCCTTATATGATCGTTATACTTAGGAGATCAGGTCAAATAATCATTTAAAAATAAAGATTACCTTTCATTTACACTATCTAAATTTGATGGTTAAGGTGGCAGTGGCCCAAATGTCACAAGCTCTCAGGGAAATATTTTCTGTGGATTCCTTTTCCATAAAAGCATCAGAGATCTAGGGCACAAATGATACTGAGATTCGGGGAAGGGTAACTTCGATGGAACAGGATGCAAAGTGATGTCTCTGTATAATAGTATAATATAAACAGTATAACTGCATAATAACTGTTATATAGTTGCTCTCACGTTTTCTAGGGCTCAGGCCCTGTTTATTAAAGAATCTCTTTAGGTCACCTTATATTTCAGCTGAATAAAAACATCACCAGGAGAAATGAGAAGTTGGCTCCAGGCTGTAATGAAATGTTGAATTAAGGACAGAGAGGGTAGGAAATTCAGCAGGAACTTGGGGCACCTTCGTTCTAGATTCGGATCACCTTTATCTTAGGATAGTCTTTTCATGTAATCTCCATTTTATTTTAATCAGGTTGAAAGATGAGATTCTCTGAGTCTGAGCTTCCTTCTTTTGTTGATTTAGGCAGGACAAATTCAAGTTCACTACGACCTCTCCCAACACTCATCCTAGGGCTAGCTACACTCACCCTAGCAGGCATCTATAATCACACACACACACACACACACACACGCACGCGCGCGCACTCAATGTACATATATCATAGGTTTCACCTACCAGGAAATGACAAGCTAACCCTAGGGAAGCACCGAAGGGAGGCCATCAGTTTTCAAATTCAGAAGACTGAATTGCAGAGAATTAAGCTTCCAGTGACTTAAGAAGCAAGCCAAGGATAAGGATAGGTCAAGGCAGGCATCTTGTTTTCTTCTCCTGATGCTATGATACAATACATTGACAAAAGCAACTTGAAGGGGAAAAGTTTTATTCTAGCTGACAGTTCAGTGGTAGGGTCAGAGCAGTAGGAGCTTGAGGCAGCCCGTCATTTGCACTCACAGTCAGGAAGCAGACAGCAGTGCATGCATGCTAGCACTCAGCTTGCGTACTCCATTTTATACATTCTAGGGTCTTCGGCTCAGGAAATGTCCCCCCCACCCCCCCCACAACTAAGATGGGAAATCTCATATCCGTCAACATAATCAGCATCACCCTTGAAGGCATGACCAGAGATCTCCCCTGGTGATTCTAGATTTACCAAGTTAATAATTAGTACTAGCCATCATAGGTAGTAAATATGACTCCAGATCAATGGTAGTAAAACTTTCTCAGGAATCTTGCTTTATATTTTGTCTGCTCAGATAACTTTTAGTTGAAAGTATTATTTTGTGCACACACACAGGAACTCTTTTTTGTTGTTTGTTTGTTTTACATTGCTGGCAACTGAATCGAGGGTCTCATGCAAGCAAGCAAGTGGTCTACACTGAAGTATGCTCCAGGCTTCTTTTTACTTTCTACTTTGAAACAGGGTCTCTCTAAATTATCCAGACTGGCCTTGAACTTACTATGTAGCCAAGACTAGCCTTAAATTTTCAATCCTCCTACCTTTGTCTCCTAGTAGCAGAGATCACAGGCCTATACCCTCAGGCCCCAATGTTATTTAATATTAAATTTAAATACATTTTTCAGGAAAGGACAGAAGTAGATCTTTTCTGTTTTTAGACAGGAGATGGAGAATAAGTTATTGGTATTCTAGTTTATCCTTTGATATAAATGAGATTCATCTGAATGTAGACTTCATGGAGAAGCCTTTTAATAATTTATTAATTAATATTATTTTTCATGTCCAGGAAATGTTGGTAGTAAGCAAAATGCTTCTTTTCAGCAGAATAAAGGACACACAAAGGGTAAAAAAGGAAAAGAGTATTACTCTTTCACGAAGGCGGAGGGAGTCACCCTGATAGATATATTTTGAACTAATCAATTTATTTTGCAATAAAGGTTAGATATAAGTTAGTTTTTCAGGCTTTATTGTTGAACTCCTGAGTCTTACAGTCACTATCAATTCTTCCTATGACTATAATCTGTAGAAATTTCACACAGACTGGCACTGTTAACTTCCCTTCAATTCCTTCATTAGGTTATGTGTGATTTGAAGAGTATAAATCCTGCCAACAGCAAGGAATGTAGAGATGAAGCAATAGAGCATATGCTGGGATAGTGAATATACACCTGTAACATGGTTGCTATAGATCCCCAGCCTTATAGATCCCCCAGCCTGCACAGGGCATCCCTATGAACACCCTCAGAATCCTTCTCAACCCAAACAGCCATGACCACTCAATTATCCTGGGCACCAGAGAGGAAATCTATTTTCCATTATGGGCCACAGAATTTATGTGATTAGATGACAAGAAATCATGGATAACTAAATGAAAAATAATTCTGAATATTCACCAGGCAGGTGGCCTAAAGGGTCTCAACCAAAAGATGCCTTTGACATAAATTTTACAAACGAGAAAGCTAAGTTTCACAAGGCTGTTCCCTGACAAACTCAGATATAATTGATGACAACCATAAATAGCACGTTTCAATGGCATCATGGAGAACACCGTCCCACCCATCAATCAGAAGCATGCATCTGCATTTTAAAATATGCTCATAATTGCTTATTATTCGAGTTTACTGTTAGAAAAGCACTCGTGGTCCTATATACTGGGAATAATGGCATCTCCTCTATACTGCTGGATGATTTGCATGATGTAAGACTGCAAGTTCCTAGCGTGACATTTCCCTCCATTCTCATTACTGGCTATTCACAGCATCCAAAGATGTGACAGGAACCCCAGCTATGATGCCCTGGACCACTGCCAGGCCCCAGGCACCACAGCCCTGCTTGCAGCAGTTGTCTCTGGCTAAGTTAGATGCATGCTAAAATGGAGACAAGGATCCCAGTGTGATTGCCTTGCAGAACACTGAAACAAAGGCCACACTACTACGCAAGGTGGACAAGGGAAAGCTTTCTCGAACCTTGCGATTGAATTTGAAGTCACCAATATAGCTGGGAAATGACAGCGTTGAATGGCTCCAGGTCACGTACACCAGAGAAAGGGGCCTTATTTCAAAGAAATTGCCCTGTCTTGCAAGATAAAGAGAAGGCATGGACACACAAAGCATAGAGCAGCTGCTGCAGAGTACTCTGGAGGGCAAGCGGGGTGGGGGGGAAAGGGGGGGCGGGAGAGCCAATCATCAGCGGTGGAGAGGAGGTGGAACACCATGGGTTTCTTCCATCATTGGGCCATGAGTGTTCTCTCTTTCGACGCAAACTTGAAAAATAAGCTGGCTCCAAATGGCCAGCTGGGCCCAGTGAATGGAAAACGCAAGGAACTAACGTGACTTTGTTCACTTGCAGCTGGGTCATAATGGCAGAAACACATGTGGATCCATTTTGGGCCACACAGATGAGGGTCTGCCCGGAAATACCACTTAGCACTTACTGGATCAGATAGATGGTCAGATTGACGTCTTCCTTGTTTCTGGGGATCTGGAGATATTTGAGCAAGAATTTTTCTCCCCTATTTATTTCTAGAACTTTCAGTTTCAGGTTTCACATTTTCTGTGATTTGAGTTACTTTTCTTTTGTGGAGTGCAAAATATGAATCAAAAATTGAGTTTGCATCAAAATAGCCATCTGTTTCAGCAGCATTTGCTGAGAGCACTGCCCTTTCTCCCCTCACTTGTTTTATCTTTGAAATGAATCAGTTAAAATATGTATGTGTATACTTATATCTAGGTTTTCTCCTCTGGCCCAGTGATTTATCCTTCTGTTGTTATCATATGAGTCTGATAACTGCACATTTCTAAGAAGCCCTTTAAAAGTTAGGTGTATGTGTGTGGGTAAGTACATGTGGGGTGAGTGCAGTACCGGAGGAGGCCAGGAGGGGGCGGTCTCAGTCGTGGAATTACAGGTGGTTGTGAACCGCCCAACTGGGAACCAAACTCAGGTCTTCCGCAAAAGCAGAAAGTGCTCTGAACCACGGAAGTATCTCTCCAGATCTAAAGAAGTCTTAACATTAATGTACTCTGGATTTGTTTTTGAAATTCTATTGGCTTATAGTACAGGATAACTATGCTACAACCCACAGACCCAAAGGAACAGGAACTATCTATCCTACAAGAAATTCCACCCAGCAGCAGATCAAAGCAGATGCTGAGACACACAATGAAACACAGGTGAAGCTCTGGGAGCCCTGTATAAGAGAGGGAGGAGGAATAAGGAGATCCGGAGCGAGATCAACAGAACCAACAAACCTAGGCACCTAAAGGCTTACAGCAACCGAAACACTACCCAAATTAAGATGAAAAAAAAAAAGCTTAGTCTTGACTTAGACCCCCCCCCCCATACAAATATGGAGGATAGACAACTTGGTACTCATACAGATCCCTTAGCAAGTAGGGGTGGAGCGGTCTCAGTCATGGAATTTGTTACCTGTTAGTGGGACATTTTACCCTAGTGGAGCTGCTAAGTTGGGCCTCAGAGCAAGTGGAAGGTGATGAACTGAAGGGGACTGATATGTGGGGGCCCCCCCACATAAGAGGGATAAGATGGGGGAAGAGGAGTGGAGGGTGGGAGGGAGAGACAGGGAAGGGAGGAGGGAGGGGACTGTGATTGAGATTTTACTTGAATTAATAAATAAACATGTATAAAAAACATTCTATTGGCTATTGCAGCTCCATTACCCACCATTTAGAGTTCAGAATTACCTTGTCTGCAGACACACACACACACACAAACACATGCACACACATAAACACACACACACACAGACAGAGAGAACCTGCTGAATTTTGTATTGAATTTACATAACTTTATCGATCATTAATTATTAAGACAAATAGCTTCATGAATTTGTATTGCTACTTCTTTTATGTTTTCTCTGCAACATCTGTCTGCCTTCCTCAATTCAAGAGGTCCAGACATTAAAGATGATCAAATTGAATATTCTGTCATTAACCCTTTGCTTTATCCTGGTTTACACAGTTTGTAAATAATACATCCACAATACAGCTATCAATATAGTTACTTGTAGCAAATGAAATCTTTTTAGCATATACACCTTGGTTTTCCTCTTTTTTTGTTTTGTTTTTGTTTTTGTTCATTTTTTGAGACAGGGTTTCTCTGTGGATTCCTGGCTGTCCTGGACTCACTTTGTAGACCAGGCTAACCTTGAGATTCACCTGCCTCAGCTTCCCGAGTGCTGGGATTAAAGGCGTGCCCCATCACATTCAGCAATTACAGACAGCTGTGAACTGCCATGTGGGTGCTGGGATTTGAACATGGGTCCTTTGGAAGAGCAGCCAGTGCTCTTAACCGCTGAGCCATCTCTCCAGCCCTCTTCCTTTATAAAAATAATTATGCTCTCTTTATATTTCTGAACATAGTCATTCTATAACAAGTGCTCTCTCCTATTGTTTTTCTAGAAGATATACTTTAAATCCATTATATATATACATACACTTTATATCCAGTTACCTCTTTCCAAACTCATCTTATGCTGCTCCCCAAAAGGTAAAAATACAGTTGAGAAAGAAAAAAGAAAAGTAGTACTCCAGCCAGAATTTAAATATATAAGCATATGACTCTATGCATCCCAGAAGTCCAGTTGGAGAGAAAAGTGGCATGTCACATAGAGAAATTTTTTATTTTAGAAAACTTTTATTCTAATTTGTGTTTTCCTGAGACCAAATGCACAATTTTTTTCTTCATGTTACACTAATAGGAGAGAAAATTTAAAATATAGAATAATAGTCTCAACAACAATTTCCCAGATATGCAAAAGTGAGATTCATATAAAAATTTACTATTGAAGTGTGAAACAGTAAAATAGAGCTTTGTAGGGGAAGGTTTGTGTCTTATGCTATGTTTTATGGAATCTTCTTAAGAATATAATAAAGTTTTATACTATGGTATACCTCTTACCTATTCTATTGTGTGTATATACATTTAGTGTATATCTTTTGTATATAATATATATTATCTACGTTTCTTGATGCTCAGATAAAATACCTTACAAATGCAACTTAAAGAAGGAAGGGGTCCCTTTGGATTACAGTTTGAGGGGACATGGTTAATCATGGCAGAAAGTCACAGTAATAAATTCAGGAGGCTGCTGGTCACATCACAGCCAGAGCCAGAAACCCAACAGGGACAGGAAGTGGGCCAAGCTCCAAAACCAGACCACCTCCCTGTGACCCACTCCCTCCCTCAAGGTTCCATCTCCTAGAAGTTCCACATGCTTCCCAAATGGCTCCATTAGCCAGTGACTGAGTGATTAAACACAAGAGGTGACAATGCATGGAAATCCATATTGATTTTGATTTTTTTCCACTTAATTGGAATTTCTTTGGTACACACATATTACACAGAACCTTAGTTGACCCTTTAAAACAAGAAGAGGCGTTGAGAAAAGAGATGATGGTTTAATGGGCAGTAAATATAACTCCAGAAGAGCAAGAAGATAGAAGAAAGTGTAGATGACATGAAGATTGGAGTCTCCTGCATTCCCCTCACAGAGCTAAAATCCCATTTTGTAAAAATGTTATCACCAAAGTATTCTCCATGTTGTGCCCTGCTACATACCTTTGCTTGATGAAAAAGCCCTTTCTGTGCTTGAAGGGGCTGCCTGCTGACTTGTCCATTCTCAGGTAATCAAACTCCCATTACCTCTTGGGGGTCAGTGGGCTCTCTCAGAAATTTATGGGTTTACAAGACAAGAAGGTGTCATATTTTTATTCAAATTCATCTATCTCTTGCTACTTATTTGAGGACATGAAAAGCATTGTGATATCTTATTCTTTGAGGGTCACAATTAGTCAGAAACATGAAGGACCGTGTAGGGAAGAGAAAGGGAGAAAACCCATTTCATTTAGGTTGTTCCTGGAAATTTCTTTCTGTTAATTAATCACGTTCTGCACCCTTCTGCTGGCTATACCTGACACAAGGACACACAACTTAATGGAAAAGAAGGGAATCTTGTTACTAGAGACATGAAGTTACTTTGCTAATGGGCATGTGTGTTAGATTTAATAACAACACTGATTTTTTTTTACACTCTATCCTTTCAACTCCTAAGTAAAAGTTATTTGCACTCATAAATTACTAAAATTTTATGACTGGTAGTGAAAGGCCCTCATTAGAGAAAATACTCATTACCAATAAGAACCTAGGGCTTCCCTTAAAAACATGGGTGTCATCTTCTCTTAGTGAAGTAAGAAAAAAAGTTTAACATAAACTGGAAAAGACAATGGGTGTGGAGCCTCAAGCTTGAGCTCAGCATTTAGGTCTACTGTATAAGTTCCATGATATATTTATTGGGTGAGTCACTGAGCTCATTAGGCCTTGATTTGAAGAGTTTCAAAACAGAAACTACGTATAGGCATGACAAAATGAAATAAACTGTGAGAAGTTCTTGGAAGTTACTATGATATTCTTTAACTGTGTGTGTGCATGGTGTGTGTGTGTGTGTGTGTGTGTGTGTGTGTGTGTGTGTGTGTGCGCGCGCGCGCACCCACGTACGTGTGTATATTCATAAAATTCTAGGTTGGCTTTGCTAAGCCAAGAATCCACTTCACACACACACACACACACACACACACACACACACACACACACACACACACACAAACACACACACAATTCGGGCATGGAGGTGCATGCCTTTAATCCCAGCACTTGGGAGGCAGAGGCAGGTGGATCTCTGTGAGTTCAAGGCCAGCCTGGTCTACAAAGTGAGTCCAGGACAGCCAGAGCTACACAGAGAAACCCTGTCTCAAAAAAACAAAAACAAAACAAACAAACAAAAAAGAATCTACTTTCACTTGTCTGGCACAATATTTGCCTTCATGCAGCCACATCTCTCCAGAATAGCAGTAAGATAAAGGGTAATATTCCTTCCACTTGTCAGTCTTTGAGGGAGAGGGAATTAGAGAGCTGTGTGCAGAGTACAGTGTACTGGCCTCCTAGTCCAAGCATCCCAGGTCCTGGCAGCTCCCATCCACAAAGAACAACAGCTAGGCAGCTGTGCCTTCCATCTTTAGGCAAGAGTTGGCTCTAAGATTGCAGATGTTATTTATAGGACCAGGAGTAGAAATGATCATATTCACTAATATATTTTCATCAGCTTCTGAAAAAAGACTCCTCTATCCACTTTTGCTCTCAGTTATCCTTGTTGGTTGTGGCTCAGACACACCATTAAACAATACATTCTCTCTCTCTCTCTGACAAACAGAATCAGATGCTAATCAATAGGAGTTTAGTTGGCAAGGATGCCTTGCTCATCAGTGAAATTACATCTGGATCTTCATGGCTCGATGGTAGGAATCCTTCTGATGGGAAGGCTAAAATGTCAACAAAAACAGTCCTCAGTTGCTTATTGTAAAATAAAAAAGATCACTCAATCAATCAGAAAAGCAAGCAAAGAAGCTAAAAATCCTTCATTGTCATTGTGCTGTCAACTGCTTTTGTCACTCTGCTAACTCCTTAGTCTCCAATTTTACATAGGCAAATAGGACATGATTAATTTGCTTATCTACAATTTAAGTGCTTTTTTTTCCCCCCAGTGATTACTCTCAAAGCCTTAGGATCTCAAAGGACTGTGTCATACTATCCCTGTGATGCCCTTAACAGGCTGTGATCACAACTGATCCTTTCTGTCAGATTCAATGGAATTGCTCACCTGAACCTGTAGCCATTGCTTACCCTTCAAAGAAGGCACTAGAATTTCCTAACAATGAGCTTCCGGAGGTGGGCTGACTTCCTTAGAACCTCTTCTGCCATCAGGCAGGGCCATCAGCTGAAGAGACTCTAGGTTGAGTTTGACGCTTGTGTTACTAAGCCAGGCTCTTACTTAGTCCACCCAAAGAATGCTGCTCAGTTGCTTGTTTTCTCCACAATATAAACATGACATAGAGCAAGTCTCTCTCCATGATGAGATGCCATTGGGAGCTCTCTCTTCTCTTTGATTTCCTAACTCTGTGCTATTCCAACCTCCCCTGTGAGTTCTGATAGTCCCTGAGGAGATAATATAACTTCATTTGTTTTATGTAATTGTTTTCTTTTGAGACAGGTTTCAATATGTAGCCTTGGTAGGCCTGGAACTCACTGTGTAGACCAGGCTAAGACTGACTCAGAGTTCCACCTGCCTTTGCCTTCCAGGTTCTAGGATTAAAGTCAGGCACCATTAGCCTTGATTCTTCTCACTAATTATTAAGAAGATAATACAGTGGGATGAAAAAAAAACAACACCAAAAAAAGAGAGAAGTATTATATATGGCTTGGGGTGACCAGAACCAGGCTTGCAATTATTTTTACCTCTCTGTGAAGAGTGTCTTGAGTTGCTCAAGCCTTTAAAATATAATATTGGGTGTTTTGCAATCTGTCTTCCCTCCCCTTCCTTTTCTACCTCCACCTCCTCTCCACTCTCTCTGTCTTCTCCTCCTTCCTCCTCTTCTTTCTTTTAGCTGCTTGAATGTTTCACATATACTGATTTTCATAGAAATCCTAAGAAATATACAAGACAACTAGAATAATTCCTGGGGGTGGCAAATAGGATTAGTGAAGTCAATGAACTGAGAGAGGATACACCAGCGATCCAAATCCACAGTTTTTGATACACAATGCAAGGTTTTCTGCAATAATAGTTCAATTTCCATATAACCTAAGGACAAAATGCAAAACTTTATGGATGCATTCACAAGGAATCAGTTTTAAGAACGAAAGTCCGAGCGAGCAAAAAAAGCATATTGAAAACAACTTCAATTCTGGGAGAGGTACCAAAAATATCAATAAGAATAAGCATTTTCTAGCTTAATCTTTCACATAAATAGCCAGTACTGCTGACAGTGTTTCTCTCAGAGCTGGACTTCCCACTGTCAGCAAGACACATGCTGAGATATTTCCAGTGATTGTGTTTTACATAACACTATCTATATCCTCCCGGGCTCTATCAGCATTCTCTAAGCAGAGTGGAACAAAAGCCTTTATCATGTAGCAGTGACCTCAAAAGCACCCCCGCCCCACCGTGGGCACAAGGGGCACTGTCAATATGACAGGCAGAATATGACAGGCAGAATATGACAGGCAGTCCTCAGCTTCTACTGTTTTGAATCCGGCCCTGACAACTAGATGGATGGTCCCATCTGCACTTGTGCAATGCTGGCCTCAAAGCTGAACTCGAGTCTTATATCCAAGGAGTGCTCACAATTGTGCTCACCCTGTACACAGTCAGTGCTGAGCGTGGTGCTTAGAATAGAATGGGAAGGAGTGGCCACCAGAAGGCTCCAGAAACTCAGGCTCACTCTGATACCATCAAATTGAGGGGACTGAGTGTCAATATCACAAGAGCCCAAGGCGCAGACAGGAAAGAGTGAAATAGAAAGGAAACAAAGGGGACCATCGGAATTCATAGAGGTTGGAATAGCACAGGGTTAGGAAATCAAAGAGAAGACAGTCTTGCCTTGTAGGACATCTCACGAACCCTTCTCTCCCACCTCCACTTGTTCCATCCAATTTCTTGGCAGAGATGCTAGCTTCTGTCTTCCAGAATCCTCGCTGAATAAGAACTGTATTGAAATTTTCACCCAGTGTGGAATCAACTAACACCAAGCTGCCTTTGTGATCTCCAGATCGATCCTACAACAATCTGACCCCTGTTCTTTGTACTGAACGCAGCCTCTGCTCACCAATATTACAGGCTCCTTCTGTGCCTCCCAGGTCTTGGTTTTTATACTTCTTTGAGAGACTTATTTCCTATGGATACACCGTATGTCTTGTATATAAAGTCCTCAATGCAGGATCTCTGTTTTCTTCGACTCGTCTATGTTTTGAAACAGTGACTTAACATCTAACAGCCATTGTTTACAAGGCTGTTTTGCCCTTGCCCTAAGGTGAGAGAAGTGGGCATCTGGCCTTGCTTGAAGCATTATTATATTGCTGTAAATGAATGGGAGCTTATTGAATGGATGCTGGGAATTCTTCCAAATGTCCTACAATGTACAGGATGGTGTCCTGCTACAAAGGAGTATTCAATCTAAAACATAACCAGGTCTGAGGTTGTATAACCTTGTTCATGAAACAAACTTCTGTATTCAAATACATTCATACATATTTCTCTAACTGTTCTTCTTATACTGACATGACCAACATGCCTGTGAGGAAGAGTCTAAATGTAAACAAATGCATTTCCAGCACAGAGTGTCATCAACATTGGCTCAGTTTATTTTGTAACCCTTTATGAAGCTTGCTGGCTAGATAGACTGTCATGTTCTCGTTTTGTAGCTAAGAGGATTGAGACTGAAGAAGGCTTTATGTCAAGCAATATAGCACAGACTTTGAAGCCTAAAACTTTGCCTTTGTTGTTAAGGAGAGTGAAGATTAAGTAAAGACATAAAGTTTAAAAATGGAGGGCAGGATGAGAGTCCAGCCAGCAGCAAAGGGCTACTAAATCCTAGGATGCCATTCAGGGAAAGATAAAAGAAGGCTAGTGTAGGGTCAGAAAGTTGAGCCCATAAAGTCTTTAGAGGCACTGTGAGCCTAAGAGAAGTGGAGCATTGGAGTAGAGAGCAGAGTGGATGAGTAGAAATACTTTTTGGAAGAATGGATCTGGCAGAGGACACATTTCTAGGAGATGACCACAGTCCTCTGGTCCTACTTCTAAGCACAAAGGGATGATCGCACAAGTGACAGGCCTATGCTCAGGGCAGCTGAGACTGCTAGCCTATGCTCAGGGCAGCTGAGATTGCTAGCCTATGCTCAGGGCAGCTGAGATTGCTAGCCTATGCTCAGGGCAGCTGAGAGTGTTAGCCTATGCTCAGGGCAGCTGAGATTGCTAGCACTCCTACAGTCAGCTGCAAACAATACCAATGTTCCAGGCACTGTTGTTCTGGGTGAATGGTATCTATCACTGGGAAGATCACTGGTTACCTGTGGGAGTCATTGTTTACATTCTGTGACTGTGCTACCATACATGGAACTAAAGTTGCAGACTCTGAGGCTGTGCATTTTAGACCAACAGCCTAGGTACGGATACTCTGTAGAACTATTGCTTAGGCCTGCATGGGCTTAATATATAATAAAGAAGTAATAAATTCACTTCCAGGATCCAAAAGCAGCATGGCAAGAACTTGCCACTTCAATGACAAGAGCCTTGATGACCTTTACTAATAAAATGACCCAGTGCAGTCTTTTGGTCTATAAGGAAGAAGAAGGTGATGGGATTTCTTCCTAAGAGTCAGAGCTTGATGTGAGTTTTGAGATGAGAAAGATTCTAAGCAGGTAGAGTGTCAGGGGGTGTAAACACATCCTCAGAAGAATATACAAAAACATCCCTGCACCCTCCCACCACTTAGACCTGAGTGGCCGTATGCTTCTGCAAATGCTTCTTAACCTCCCATGGATGAAACAGAATCCAGTGCCACCTCTGATCTATTTCTCCTTTAACTGCTGCTGGCAGCTTGTTTTGCATTTTCTTCATCTTCTTTTTAAACATCAGACTAATCCATCATGAACAGACTGCTTTCATTGTATAGGCCTTTGAATTTCAGAGTGCTCAATTTGTTTATTTAAATGGAAAAGAGTTTCCAAAAGAGAGTGGGAGAAGCTGAGAAGTGGTTGGGCTTCTCCTTTGCAGTCAAATATTAATTTTGCTTCTAGGATCAGCACGTTGAGAACTAGCAAGACTCCTGTGTTGTGGGAAAGGCTCATTGCACAGGGGTTTCTACTTTAAGACGGCCAAAAAAAGCTGGCTGACCACCTCCACCTCATCACACGATCTTTAGTTATTGTAAAAGGACTTTTTCTCAACCCTCTTAATAATTAAACAAGGGTTTCCTGCACCCATTATTGTTCTGGATTAATGGTATCTAGAAAAAACTGGAAACAACCTCAGACAAAAGATTGATACTCAACAATTAGCATGATCTTTCTGTCAGAGTTGTAGATCATCTCAAGTTTATTATCCTTCAGCATTGCTTTAATGAGGAGGTATGTGTGCTAAGCAAGACATGCCCTTTTTATTTTGTTTTGTTTTTGGTTCTGTTTTCATTTGGTTTTTCAAGACAGGGTTTCTCTGTGTTGCCGTGGCTGTTCTGGAACTCTCAGTAGACTAAGGTGGCCTCAAACTCAGAGATCCACATGCCTCTGCTTTCTGAGTGCTGGGATTAAAGGCATGTGCCATCATACCTGGCTATTCTTGTTTTATTTTTAATATTCATGTTTTATATGAATTGATGCTTTGTCTACATGTATTTCTCTGTGAGAGTGGGAGGATCACCTGGAACTGGAGTTACAGACAGTTTTGAACTGCTATGTAGGTGACGTGAATCAAACCTGAGCCATCTGAAAGAGCATCCAGTGCTCTTAATCACTGAACCATCTTTCCAGCCTTATTTTTAATGTTTTGAGGAAGGGTCTCATGTAGCTCAGAGTGGCTGCAAACTCACTATGTGGCCTAGGATGACCTTGAACTCCTGATCTTCCAGACTCCACCACCAGAATGCTGGAATTCAGGGCATGCACCATCATTCCCAGTTTAAGACATGAATTCTTGGACATGTCATAAGAGTGATCAGAACATTGAGGAGCAGAATTTCTGGCTGCAGTGGTACTTACTTTCCAGAAAAACATTCTGATGATGTGCAAGAATTCAGAAAGTCTCTCCAAGTGGACTGGGCCAGAGCGGATGGTCAAATGCATTAGTTCAAATTATGGATCTGTGGATTATCTTTCAAGCAAAAGGAGGTTATTTGATTCCTTTCCTGCTAATATGCTATTTTCTAGGATAGTCATAATTGAAGAGTGAGATATCTATATCTATCTATCTATCTATCTATCTATCTATCTATCTATCTATATATTACACCACTTTAAAATGGAGAAGATCTGGGACTGGAGAGATGGCTCAGTGGTTAAGAGCACTGACTGTTCTTCCAAAGGACCCAGGTTCAAATCCCAGCACCCACATGGCAGTTCGAAACTGTCTGCAATTGCCAGGTACAGTGGCCTATGCCTTTAATCCCAGCACTCAGGAGGAACAGGCAGGTGGATCTCTATGAGTTCAAGGCTAGCCTGGTCTACAAAGTGAGTCCAGGAAAATCAAAGATACACAGAGGAAACCCTGTCTTAAAAAAACAAAAACAAAAAAAAAAAGGGAGAAGGTCTGTTGCAAAAGCAATCTTAATTTACCAAAAGAAATAGAAAGGAGAGAGGAAATTTTGATGGAGGAATATGAACCTGACATGTGATCTTAGAGTTTATGGAGGTAAGAGATATTTATTTGTTTATTTATTTATTTATTTATTTATTTGGTGCCGGCAATAGAATCTCACTCTACCACAGAGCCGTATCCCCAGTCCCTTGAAATTCACTTTAAACTTAAACATCATGGAACTACTCTAAGATGAAGGAGGGAGCTTTTCAAATCAGGGGAACAGATGCATAAAAAGCTGGAATGACACAGTGCAATGCAGAGATGGGGAATTGCTGGCGTCAGCAGGAGGTTTTTCTGACAAAACCCAGAATTTGTGTGTAGGAGAGTAGAGAACAAGATTGCAGAAGGGTACAGGGAGCAGATTAAAGGTCTTTGTTGGTGCAACAGAGGAATCTGGTTCAGAAGCCAGTTGCATTCTTGTGGGGCTCTGGAAGAGAGGGGCTCATGTGGAGGGAACCCTAGGAACACAAAGCCAGTGCTGCAGGGCCAGGGTTGGGATTGGTAGTTAACTTGGAGAATGTATTTGTGCATCAGAGAATACCATGTCCACCTCTGCAGAGGAGAAGTGGGGGAGGAAGATGCCTACTAAGAGTGAGGGCTGGAGGGGAGGACATCACTGGTGGTGACCCCAGGGCTGAAATGGAACTGCTATCACCCACAGAAGGAGGTGTTCCCAGGTTTAGGCAGATAGATGCACCTGTCTCTCTCCCTCTAGAAGAGTTTCAATGGATTCCCCCATTGAGGACCTAGAAAGGGATAGACAAAAACCAGCTATCGCTTTGTAGAAGACAAAGTGGTATTTTGGAGAATAACTCCTTTGAAATATGAAAAGTTATTGATCTTTTAGTTTGTCTGCTTTAGTTCATTTTGTGTTTTTTTTATAGCAATATTACTGAATAATTTTGTGAGAAACAAAATTGATAAGAAAAACACGCGATTTTTCTTGCTTTGATCCCTAAACCTTGACACATGTTAATGTTGTCTTCTATCTTGTTGGATAACTTCACAGACCCCATCATTCATACAAAATCTTTCCCACATGGTGTACTGAGAACAAACAGATGTCCTCTTTATTTTAATTACCATTCTCAGCTCTCTTTACCCACTGACCTTGGTGTAGACTAACTGGTTAACCTAGTAGGGACATGCTTAACTAGAAAGCAACAACATACAGAGTCATACTGTGTTTATTTTAATCTTTTTACTCTAAGATAGGTGAGCCCTCTATCTAAAGGAGTAAGAACAGAGGACTCATGTTACAGAGGTCTCTAATATAATGTGCATTGGGAACACTTTAAAGTAAATGTAGTGGAGCATGATTAACTAGGTAAACACTTCTACTTATCTATCTATTGCTTGCTATCAATGTTAGAACAGTCCATCTGTTACACTGTTCCAACATTTCTCATGTAGGAAATATCCTGACTGCATTAAGCTTGAATTGTTGTCTTTCAAGTCAAATCAGTTACTTGCCCAAACAGAAGAAGGTACACAGGAGCGAGGGGAGCAGGGGAAGAACTTCCGGGTGTTTGCAGAGGTTAGTCCCCAAAGAAACTGGATTACTTGAGATGCTTCTGAGTTAGGCTGATCTGGTCCCTACCAGCCTTAGCAATCATTTCTTTTCAGACTGAGTCAACTAGAAAACCATTCTTCACTGTGTAGGTGACACCCAGTCCTTTTCTGGACAATCATTGTTACACTGTTCCCCATGCAGATCTATTATTCAACTGCTGGATGCTAAGGTCACAGCTAAGGTTTCCAAGTCCAGAATGTAACCTCTGGCTGGGGACATGTAGGAAGACCAGCTGGGTTTGAGTTCTACCTCAGCCACAAATCAGGCTTTATGACCTTAACTAAGTCACGTAATATTCTGTATCTTGGTCTTTCTGTAAAATTATAATAATAATTACTAATTGGTCTCACCATGAGAATTAAATAAAAATGTACCGAAAGGGCTTAGTGAGCACCTAATACAAAATTTAGCACCCAATAAATATTTAGCAGTGAATAAAATATTAGTATTTGCTATTGTGTTCTGTGACCTCTTCATGAGCCCAGGTACTATCTCTGTGGTGATGAAGAACCAATATGGTCCATTCACTCTGTACAAAGGACAGCTTTCCACATTTTCCAGCAAAACCCCTCCTCCCATTCTCCTTTCTTGATGAATAGCTTCATCTTTTCAACAACTCAGAATGGGGACTATTGGATTTTTCACTTTTTCTTTTTTTCAACCCTTCAACTTTCACTTTCCTAAACCTGGGTATTTAATCCTGTATCACTATCAACCTTTTTCTCCTTGAAAAAAGTGGTTTTCCAACTTTTCACTCTGTGTAGACTTTTGGGTACTGTGAAATCATGAAATATTCACCATACGATACTACATCCAAGTCTACCAAATTTTATGGATGGTTATTGGAATAAACTGGCCCTCCAAGTCCCACCAAGGCATTCAGTACATGGTCAAGAAGGCAAGCCTAGAACCCCAGCCCTAAATATTCAAGGGTCTTTTACAGTTCTCTGGCATCTTTTTTTAGTCCCAAAACTTCATCATGTCTGACGTAACTCTCACTTGGTCTTCTCAGTTCCAGTTTGCTCTTTCTGTCAACAAGACTCTGATCTCCATCGAGGAACACTTTGTTACTCTTTTGTTGTTATTGTTATTGCTAATTGAGACAGGGTTTCTTTGTGTAACCATGGCTGTTCTGGAATTTGCTCTGTAGATTGGCCTTGAACTCTCAGAGATCTGTTAGTGTAAATTTAAAACGTGGTAGCAGTTTTCTCTTTACCGAGATAGCTCCTAAATACCTGAGGCTGGACTAGTTATTTACTTACAGGCTATAAGCCACAACCACTGAGTGGTTATTACTCTATTCTAATCCTCTAAGATAAACTGGCTACCTTTCAGCCAAAATCCCCAAGATACTTGCATTTTATGGCTTTTTCTGCTCCAGCACTTTTCTCATGCTCTCTCCTGGACCTCTCTCCATGACTGAATCCCCTATTACTTTCTCTCTCTCATCTCCCCTAGCTGGCAGGAAGTCCTGCCCTATTCTCTCTCCTGCTCAGTCATTGCCTGTTAATCTACTTTATTGGCATATCAGGGAACGATTGGGGAGCTGGAGTTTACACAACATTGAGACAGGAGATTATCCGAATAAGGATTGCAACCAGATATAGGGTAGACAGAAATCAGCATTTGAATCTTCACACACTGCACAATAACACAATAACATTATGCCTATAGAGATCCACTTGTTTCTGCCCACGGAGTGCTAGGATTAAAGGTGTGTCTCACTACTACCAGCTTCTTACTCTTTTATTTTTTTGAAGGTCTAAAGGGTTGATACATAGTGGTCCTTAAATATTACTTTGCATAATAAACTGAAGAGGTTTTGAATACACACCTGGGGTGAATCTCAGAGATCTCTGTGGTTTTTAAGCCTTCTGAGGCAGTTCCAGTACAGCTAGACTAGAGGGATTCTTCCAGGGGAGTGTTATCAGGCACATTGTTTGACTCCTGAATTTGACTCACCGAATGTCTATATTTTCAAAAGCTAGGCGTACTCAGACCTCTGCTTTGCTATTTGCCCTTCATTTTAGGTATCTCTCTTTAGTGTTATGAATTTGTTGGGAGCATACTTTTAAAGTACAAATCACCTTGTACATCTAAGTCATGTATAGATTTGTGTTTCAATAATTTCCCCAATAAATATAATGATGCATGGTTATGTATATGCAGTGAATTCTCAAAGAATAAATAAAATTATTATTAAAATAAATTCCCAGTAAGAATGTGCTATATACTTTCTTCCATTGTATTTTTCCCAATCTAGAAGCATCCAGAATATTTAGTTGACTTCCACAAACTTTGACAGATGTGTGCATCTCTTTTCAAGAGACTATTCAATTCTATTTTATTGTAGGCATTAACTCTTTTTTTTTTAAAGATTTGTTTATTTATTATGTTTACAATGTTCTGTCTGCACATATGCCTGCAGGCCAGAAGAGGGCACCAGATCTCATTGTAGATGGTTGTGAGCCACCATGTGGTTGCTGGGAATTGAACTCAGGACCTCTGGAAGAGCAGCCAGTGCTCTTAACCGCTGAGCCATCTCTCCAGCCCCAGGCATTAACTCTTAATAACTGTGTAAGTGAATGGGATTCACTGTAAGACTTCCATCCATGCATATTCTTTTTGCCACCAACATGACAAGGGACAGAGACTCATATCTGGTAGTCTTAAAGTGTTTGGTGAATGAGCAAATTCACATTTAAAAATAAATGTTGCACAGTTCTTGAAACAGTACAGCTATGGCTCAGAGTAGCAAAACTCTGTCACAGCATAGGCACCTCAGTGGCTAGGATGCAGCTATGTGCTGGAGCCAGCCAGTCCTGTGCAGGAGGACCCCTTTGTGTGTTGTTTCTTCCCAACTTGGAGCTGAGGGACGACTTTTAGGAAGCGTGCAACTGGCCACAGTGACAGCACTTGCACCAAAAAGGGGAGTGGGGGAGGCAAATGCTACACATCATGGTTTGTTTGTTAAGAATGAGTTGTCAGCACAGCGCTGTGACCAACCAAAATGGTCATGAGATTTCCGACTCTTCTTAGAACCTACTGTTTCAGGAAAAGCCTCATGTGCAGATAGAAAAGGTCCAGAATTCTGCACTGTGGTATAGAATGAAATGACATTCTATTTAGAAGACATGAGACAAGTAGCAAACTGCTTGAGTTTCTGGTAAACCAGAGTGATATTGTCTATAATTATAATATGATATGATAGGATAGGATATAATATATATGGTAAGAATATTAATGGCATTTTCGACATACATCAGAGCCTCGCTGAAGAATGTCCATACGAAGCCATACATATAGAAACATTTTTAAAAAACTCCATCTGCTGTCAAATGTGTGTGCCTATGCATACACACACACACACACGCACGCACACACACACACACACACACACACACACACACACACGCGCGCGCGCGCGCGCGCACGCACATGCATGTTTTCCTAGTAAGCCTCAGTTTTATACGGGTAGGTCCGGTCAGTGAGAGAGTGACAGTTCCTCATTCATCTTCATTAATCAATTCACGTTCATGGGCATTTAGGTCATGCCTTAAATACTGTGTGTGCTCTCCTTGACTTTCCACAGGAGAGGAAGCTGCTGTAACATTAGTCAAGTCACAGTGCTAGCCTCTTCTTTCAGGAAATTCTCCTCTATTTCTATTCAATTTCTTGTCCCTTGGACTAGCAAATGCTAACAATGTCTGATATTTATCAAAAACTTTACTGGAATACAGACAGACTATGTAATTAACTCCCCCCCTCCATATCCCATAATACAAAAATAAATGGCATTGATTAGTGATTGACTTCAAAGTGAGTAATTGGGCTTTAATGGGCTTATAAAAGGAATTGAAATCAAGGCAATAAATTAAAAGCAAAATAAAAGAGTAAACAAGAAAGGATGTTTTACAACTTGGTTCCATTATAGCCCATGCTAACTGGATTAAAAAGTAATTGCCATGTCAAGAAAAATTATAGAGGCTTCTGTGAAATGAAAGACCAGTGGACTCCCTTTGTGTCCAGGGTACAAAACAGACAGAGAGGAAAATGAATGAGTGCAGGGAGCTGGGGAGAGGGTGGGATGCCTGTCCTGATGGTCACCATGCTTTCAATTCCAGAGATCTCTCACAGAAATAGACATTACTGGCTATTCTACCAAAAGCAATATATAGATTCAATGCAATTCCTATCAAAATACCAACACAATTCTTTATAGACCTGGAAAAAGCTATACTCAACTTCATATGGAACAACAAAAAGCCCAGAATAGCTAAATCAATCCTGTACAATAAAAAAGCATCTGGAGGTATCACCATCCCAGATTTCAAGCTGTAGTACAGAGCAATAATAATAAAAACAGCATGGTACTGGTATAGAAACAGACCAGTGGATCAATGGAATCGAATTGAAAACCCAAACATGGACCCACACACCTATGGGCAACTAATCTTTGACAAAGAAGCCAAAACCACACAATGGAAGAAGGACAGCATCTTCAACAAATGGTGCTGGTCCAACTGGATGTCCACTTGCAAAAGAATGAAATTAGACCCATACCTATCACCTTGTACAAAACTTAATTCCAAGTGGATCAAAGACCTTAACATAAGGCCGGCCACACTAAAGATACTAGAAGAAAAAGTAGGAGAAACCCTCGAACTCATTGGCACAGGTGACAACTTCCTGAACAGAACACCAACAGCTCAGGACCTGAGATCAACAATCAATAAATGGGACCTCATGAAACTGAAAAACTTCTGTAAGGCAAAAGACACAGTCATTAGAACAAAACGGCAACCAACAGACTGGGAGAAAATCTTCACCAACCCCACATCTGATAGAGGGCTATTATCAAAAATCTACAAAGAACTCAAGAAACTAAATGCCAAGAAATCAAATAATCCAATCAAAAAATGGGAGACGGAGCTAAATAGAGAATTCACAAAGGAGGAATCCCTAATGGCCGGGAGTCACCTGAAGAAATGCTCAACATCCTTAATCATCAGAGAAATGCAACTCAAGACGACCCTGAGATTCCATCTAACACCTGTCAGAATGGCTAAGATAAAGAGCTCAAATGACAGCACATGCTGGCGAGGGTGTGGAGAAAGGGGAACCCTACTCCATTGCTGGTGGGAGTGCAGGCTTGTGCAACCACTATGGAGGTCTGTCTGGAGATATCTTAGAAACCTTGGAATAACTTTGCCTCAGGACCCAGCCATACCACTTCTGGGTATACACCCAAAGGACACCTCACGGAGACATAGGGAAGTCTCCTCATCTATGTTCATAGCAGCCTTATTTGTAATAGCTAGAAACTGGAAACAACCCAGATGTCCCTCAACTGAAGAATGGATTAAAAAACTGTGGTACATCTACACAATGAAATATTACTCAGCTATAAGAAACAATGAAATCATGCAATTTGCAACCAAATGGATGGATCTAGAGAAGTTCATCCTGAGTGAGCTAACCCAGACTCAGAAGGATGCACATGGCATCTATTCACTTATAGTAGGATTTTAGCTATATCGTACAGGATATCTGTACTACAACCAACACACCAAAAGGAACATGGACATAAACTTTTTTTTTTCATTTCTTTTTCTTTTTCCTTTTCCTTTTTTTTCTTTTTCTTTTTCCTCTCTTTTTTTGTTGTTGTTCTTTGTTTTTGTGGGTTTGTGTGTCTATGGGTCTTTTTTTTAGTTTTCCCCCCGTAACAAGGAGACACCTTTCACTGGCAGTACTGCCTCATAGGCCCCTGGTGTATGAACAGGCTCTTGGCCCTCATACAACTCCTGATCTGTGGTGAGAGATTGTTATGCAGGGACACTCCACCCCAGAGGATCAGGACGGAAGGGTCAGTGGGTAGAGCATGGGAGGGTGGGGCTGGGAAGCGGGAAGAGAGGACAATATGTTAAGGATGTAACCTGTAGCAACAAACAAATAAATTTATTAATTAAAAAAAGCAGGTAACAACGTTAAAACACTGTAAATAAAATAAAGGATACAGCCGTTCAACCTGGTTTTATAAACCTCCAACTGTCGAAAAAACGTAGAGCTAAGGTAAAATACAGGAGAAATGTGGTGTTAACCCATGCCTTTAACTTCAGCAGAGACGGGAGGAGCACCATAGAGTTAGTGGACTTATAAATTCTAGAGTTACTCGGAACAGGGTGGTGAGGGTACACACCCTTAATCCCACCATTCAAGAAGAGTACACCCTTAACCCCAACACACTAGAGACAGAAACAGGCAGATCTCAGAGCTCAAAGTCAGCCTGATACAAAACAAACTCTAAATAGAGAAAAACTTCGATCCAGGAGATGTGGAACACATCTTAATCCGTTCAGATGGGAACCACAGGTCTCTGATCCCAATAATTAGAATGCAGAGACACACACATAGGATTTGGAAGGACCTAAGTTTAAAAGCTACTTACAAAAGGCCCACTCAATACAAACAAATTGTCCTTTGAGATCTCAAAATATATACACTAAAGCTGGTTTAATAACAAAATAATTTCTTCTTTAAACCAGATTGAAAGATAATACTTTATATATTGTCAAAAAACCAAATTTGCTTCAGGAGAAATATTACCTACCCTCCCCCGCCAAAAAAAAAAAAAAAAAAGAGGGTGATTGTCCCTGAGTGAGGATTAGGGCAGGGCTCTGTTCTTATCTTTCCAGGAGAATCAAAGCATCCATTCAAGGAACCCAGGGACAACTGGACAACGGAAACCTCAGCAGAAAACAGAATCAGACACCAAAAGAAGACGAGTGACCCAGATGATTCAGCCTGACAGACTCCCTCAATAGCTGTCTCCATCAAAAGCCTACAACCACAACAACTCAATATCGCTACACAATGCCCCAGCCAGAACCTCAGTAAAGCCTGGAAGTTCAGCTTCTGCCTACAAATTCCTTAGGACATCTAAACAGCTGAGAACAGAAGGACTGAACATAAAAGGATTGTACTAACATTTTTAACCATTTTTCCATTTTGGTTCGGGCCCCAAACAGGTTTACTAGGACCCAAATCAGCAGGAAGTCATTTTAAGAGAGTGACGTCCCATACCCAGAGGGTGGGGAGGGTGTTTCTCCGCCCCCCCCCTTTTTTGGTTATTTGAATGACAACTGAAAACTCTGTTATTTAGGGGAAGAGATTACAAGTTGTTAAATGGTCCTGTTTATGGGTTTTGGAGGTTAGACCCAGGGTATTCCTTCTTTCCCTTTTCTGTATCCTTCTTTATCTCCTATGTAGGAATGCACGGACTTGAGAAAAATTGAGACATAGACATAGCACAGGAAGGACCAAGAAGAAGGGTCAGATTATTGAATATGCCCTTATACCTTTGTATATTGATACAAAATTAGTAGTATATTTGGCTAAAGTGGTATTGACCATTGTTTATTGTGCAAAAATAAGATTGTATTGGACTACGTCGGTATTGATATTTGTATATTGATACAAAATTAAGATTATAGTTGGCCACAATGGTATTGACCCTTGTATATGGACCCAATATTAAGATTGTATTGGGCCACACAGGCATTGATCTTTGTATATTGATACAAAATTAAGAGTATATTTAGCCACATTTGAATAGATCTTTGTATATTGATACAAAATTTAAGGTAACGCTTCCTAATGGTATCGTACCTAGAGATACTTAAAAATGAAATGTGAAGCTCTGGCCTCTTGATACCAACTGTCTTAAACTGTTTAGGATAGTTAAGAAAAACAAACTCCTAGTCATGCATGCATGTCACCTTGTTAGCTACTATGACAGTCTATCACAGATATTCTCTAAGCTACTCAGTAATCAAATTGTTAAGAGACAAGCAACATTTGCTTATCTAAATACAAGAGATAGATAGGGCATCTTCAAAAACCCCAAGAGATCTGCAGAATATGGCATTCAAAGATGTGGTCTTAAATTAAGATTTTTTTTTTATATCATGACATATCAGCTCCTGACAGCACCCCCTATTCTACTCCAAGTAGAAGATGAGCATCGAAGAATCTCCAGTGTGAGATGGTTGAATTAGTGGCAAGCCTATCTCTTGGCATGTAAAAACTCCTTGCTTCAACTGCAGACAGACTGCTGTCCAAAAAGAACAAAACTTGGTAGCAGGGAAGTCGACAGCCTAGCTCTGCCAAGACAGGGTAGGTTAGTCCTTCACAATCCCTGCTCTACAATAAATGTCTGTCAGAGAAACAGGACCAAAAGGCTGAAGACTGATGCTGGAATGTATGGAGAGAAAATGGGAACTGTCCAGGTAGTCACTGGTTTGTCATTTCTTAGTATTGGAAGCTGCAGGCCCTGCAGTTCCTACACAATCAGATATATTTATCCTTCTCATCTCTCTGAGGTGGTTGAAGAATAGACAGCTTGAGTCTCATAGCTAAATTTTGAGTTGTTTAGGAATCAAGAGGGCGTTCTAGATCTAAGAAGATGGTTATAATAGTGATGCAAGTTAGTATGAAAGCTAAGTCAGTTATAGAACTTTAAACTCATGGAGATGGTTAGAAGGTAGAAGGTTAAAGTCAGGGGCCAAATATGTATGAAGTGGACATTGGGAAGGTATACTGGGCCATTTAACTCTCATAAATGTGGCATATTTAATTCTGCTGTTTTGTATAGAATTTACTGTTATAAGAGAAAGAACCATTTGTTGGATTGAAAAGGGAAGCTGTTGGGGGGGGAAAAGGGTGGAAGGGTGGGGCAGGAAGGGGGATTAGGGAAGGGTTTGTGACTGAGATGTAACTTGAAGAAAAAAAAATAAAGTACTTATATATAAAAAAAAAAGAAATAGACATTACCATCCGCACATGCTAATGAGCTACCGTATTTCAACTAAACTCTATAATGTCCTCTATTATCTTTGTAGAACAAATCAGGGGTATGTTTATGAGTGCGTAATTTATCCATTTTAAATATCCCCAAATGAATGAGATCAGAAAGACAAAATGTTCCCAATATTTTACGGTGGCTTTTTAAAATAGGTTGTTTTCCCAAATAGATCACAGGTGATCTAAAGCAAGAGGTACCCAAAGTTGGAGAAGCAAAAGTCACCATAAAATAAGGAGAACATGTGAATAAATCAGATGTAGTTTTCCTCTTCATGAGCCCTGATGACATGTCATAAAGCACTTAAAGAACTGAATGCCATCCTCAGAGAACCATAGCTCCTTGGCCCAGAGAATTCACTGGGAGAAGCCTAAAGAATGATAATGATAAAGATCAAATAGAGTGGCAATTTTTAAAAGTAACTATTTCTAGATTCTCTCTTGCTCAAGGATCTTCTCAAAAAAAAAAAAAAAGAGCAACAAGATGTAAAATAGTTTGTGTTGATAAATCTGATACGCTGAGTAATTGTGACTTAAACTCTACACAAGGGATTGTGTTTGCTGTAATGTTGATGACAATGAATTGGAATGAAGCAAGAATGTCTCCAGGGACACATTGATCTACTGTGTGGGCTTCTAAATTGGACTGGGAGTGCTTGTATGGTATGTCTAGGAAATTCAGAATGCCAAACACAGAATCTGGAAAGAAATAGTAATGTTTTACAAAATGCTGACACTGATCCTCGTAGAGGGCAGAATCTTGACTTCTAGGTAAAGCCTTGGGTATCACGGACAGAGAACAAAGCCGACTATACTTTTTGTCGAATACTCAGTGAAGGGGAACTTTATTGTGTATTTACTCAAGATCTGTAATCCATATTAGGTTGAGAACAAGAAAATAACATGTTCAGATAATTAGACAGGAAGGAAAAAAGGTCATTCACAGGCCTGGAGAGAACTGAAGACATACAAGACACTAGCCACGCAACCTCAGTGTGGCTAATTCAATTCCCAAAACCTTCATAGAAAATTGAACATAGTGGCCCCAATCAGTAATCCAGTCACTCCTAACAGTGACATGAGAGGTAGAGACAGGAGAATTGCCAGGAAGCTTGCAAGTCAGCACACCTGGGATACAGAGCAGCTGGACTGAGAAGCCCTGTCTCAAACAAAATGGAAGGAGAGAATTGACTTGTAGAATTGATATCCATGGTGCACTTTCCCTTCTGAGAAGAAGGGGAGGAGGGAGTAGAAGGGAGAGAGACTGTAAGGAGGGAACTGGGAGGAGAGGAAGGAGGTGGGGCTGCAGTCAGGATGTAAAGTGAATAAATAAATCAATTAATGGGGGAAAAATTCCCCTCAGGTGTACATACATATACTGAGGAGTACAAACACACATAGTAAACAAATAATTAGTCACCCACCTAATATGATTGACATTCAATACCCTTTTTAGTTGAGCTGGGATGTAGAGGACAGGCTGGTTAAACTTAGAAGATAATTCTTAGTCAAAGTTACAGGATAGAAGCAGAGTCAAAATACACCTTTTCAACATTTTCTGATTTTGTTGTTTAAATAGTCCTTCGGTGCATTTAATATGCTTCTTTCTTTTGGGGGTAGAGGTACAGATACATTTGTAACAGTGCTGGGGAAAAGCATAAACCAAACAGTACTGACAAGAAAAGCGCCCATGACTTCGAAAGAAGAATCACAATACTAATGGATTTAAAAGCTTGGAAACAGTTTTACATCAAATTGAAGAGCTGTTTATCCTCATTTCCGTAATACTCTCTGTTTTTAGTTTCGAGTTATTTTAAGCAACTTTCCCAGGCAGTTGGCAGAGCTGCTTAAAGATGTCATTGCAGGCTAGTGCATATATAACCCATGGATGTATTTCAGATCATAGTATACAGATACAACATTGTTGATGAACGCTATTCTCCAAGTGGAACAGCCGCCACCCTCTCTGGAACACTTGTCACTGCTTTCCCTCCACTCCAAGATTGGGCTTATTGACTGTGGATGTTCCCCATGCAGAAAGGATGGAGAGGGTCACTGCACTGAAGCCGCACGCCAGGTTCCAACATCTTCTTCCTGTTCCGCTCAGTCACCTGGCTCAATAGCCGTGGCCTGAGGGCGTCTCAGGAGTTCCTAAGCACATTGGCTGAAAATGGTTAGAGAAGATGCATCTCAAGGCTTTGCAGCCATAGGAAAGACATCGGGCTGGGTGAAGACTTTCTAATACAACAACTTTGAAATCACCTGCCCTCCTCTAATCAGCTCATGCTCTGTGAAGAAGTACATAAACCCTTTGGTTTCCCAGGATGAATTTTGATGGAATCATACTTTGTTTTCTCTTTTGGGACCTTTGTAAGGAGGAGGGCAGACATTTTTGAATGACTCCTCAGGGAAGGAATCCTTACCTCTTATTTTTGCAAATATGACAAAATAAAATATTTTATTTTACACTAGGCAAAGACCATAGAATTAATTTAACATGGAGGAATGTATAACCAGGCAGAAAAATAGCAAATGTTCCTTATATATTATGAGATAGCTAAGTTCAGTTAAAAAAAAGACAAAAAACAAATTTAAAATTTATAGATCACCATGAAACACAATCTTAATAGCACACAGAGAAATTTGTGGGGAAACAGAAACACTGAGATAATTTAGGTAACAGAGACATTTGATGATATGTAGAAAAGCTAAAATGTACATACATACATATGTACATACATACATACATACATACATACACACACATACATACATACACACATACATACATACACACATACATACATACACACATACATACACACACATACATACACACATACATACATACACACATACATACATACATACATACACACACATACATATATACACACATACATACATACACACACATACATACACACATACACACATACATACATACATACATACATACACACATACATACATACATACATACACACATACATACATTTTCAGATTTACTCATTGTATCATAGTTGCAATGGCCAGATGACTGAAACAATGTCAATGCCCTCAAAAAATACTAATGGAGTAATTTGTGTTAGAGCCATAGAAGGGAACACTCTGTACCCGAGGAAGAGAATGAAAAGACACTGATCATGGGCTGGTGAGATGGTTCAGTGGGTGAAGGTACTTGCCCCCAAGCCCAACAAGCTGAGTTTGATTTCTGGAACCTACATGGTAGAATGAGAGAACTGGCTCTGACCTCTGTACATGTGCTGTAGCAGACATGCACACACACACCACACACCACACACACACACACACACACACACACATTTCAAAATAAAGTTTGATAAGAACAAAAGAAAAAAGAAACACAGAAGCCAGTACTTGGGAGGCAGAGGTAAATTGACATCTGTGAATTCGAGGACAGCTTGGTCTGGTCTAGATTACAAGTTCCAGGACATCCAGGGAAGAAATATGTATGAATAATATACACACATTTGCTTATCCATATCAAAAACTCTGACTAGCTAGACATTAATATAAATAATTATCCAGATAGATAAAAGAAAGGGTATTGGTGGTAAGCATTCTTGGCCATTTCAAAGAAACATATTTTAACCAACAGTTACAGATCATTTTTATAACTTTTTACAATAATTCATAGATAGAAATTGGTGAGCCCTGAATGAATACTAATCTGAACCTCTTAGTTCCGATGTTATTGGGCCCTGGGACTCTGCTACATTTTGCTTTAGAGTTTCCATTTATTTCAAAGTGATTTTATTTGGACTCTTTCATTACAGAGCCTAAGGCTTTCTAAAGACCGCAGCTCCAGCCTCCTTCCTGTTCCTGTGTTAAAACTGCGTAGGCTGTGAGGCTGTGCGTTCCTCGTAGGCCAACGCATACCAGTTTGGATAGCACAGATGCGCGCTTTGGGCTGTGCTCAGCGCGGCATCCTGAATTCCAGCCTTTACAGGTGCGGAGTTGGAAGAGATGTGGTCCTTTCCCTAAGCGTCACCTCCATCCCATGTCTCCCGTGCCCCATTTATGGTCCTCCCCTTTCCAACTCCTCTAAACGTTTCTCTGTCATGATGGCTGCCCCTCAGCTTAATTTATTCCTTCGGTGCACCTTTTGATGTTAGCGTCTACTTTTCTTTGCTAGTTGCTTGTACTTCTGAAGTCTGAGATGACTTGTTTAGTGAACACCCCTGGGCTCTGTATGTGTGTAAACCCCATGAGAATGGAAAAACATGTCCATTGTGTTTTCTTTGCTCTATTCTCTAGTTCAAGGCCAATGTAGGTCAATCGATACATGCCGAGTTAGTAGAAGACTAATCTGGCAGTGTCAGGGAGATGGTTCAACCGGCAAAAGCACCTGCCATGCACGATTGAGGACCTGAGTTCAAATTTCTAGTGTCTATGTAAAGGCCAGGTGCCCAGAGCTCCTAGGGAAGATGGGAGGCAGAGACAAGAAAATCCCTGGATTTTCTATGGGCCAATCAGCCTGGTAGACACAACATACAACAGGAGAGCCTGTATTAAGATGGAAGGTAAACATGGGCAGCCAAGTTTATCCTCTGACCACATACATGTCCACATTCACACTTACAAACATGAGGGCATATACACACTGTATTGTACACAATTTTACTTCATCTAATTGTGTTTTTCTGTAGTCTTATGCCTTCTACGATTTCACTCGATTTTTTTGTGACTGTTTCTTTTGATTTGTCGACTTGTTTACTTTGAGACTATATAGACTCCACTATTTACACCTGGCTGGTCTCACTCACAGGGATCTCCCTGCTTCTGTCTCCCAAGTGCTAGGATTAAAGGCATGTACCGCCACACTGGACTTTCTTGTTTTGGTTTTGAAGCAGACTTCAGGCTTCCTTCAGTTCAGGCAGCCTTCAAAACTCAATATATCTGAGGATGACCTTGAACTCTTGATCTCTCAGCCTCTACCTCTCAGTAGCTCAGGGTATGGTAATGAGCTACCTGGCTTACTTAACTGTCATTTATTTATTTGTTTGTTTGTTTGCTTGTTTATTTATTTATTTATATGTTTGTTTATTATGTCAAGTTACATCTCCATCACAGTGCCTACACTCCACCTCTCCTTGTTCCACCCTCTCGCCTTTGCCTTAACTGTCTTAACAACACATTCTTTGGGAGATGAATCCTATTTGATGAAGATCATGTACTCAGTGGATTATTTAAATTTGTTCTACCATTGCACCAAATGTTATAATCAAAGTCAAATTTCCACTAAGCAGGAAGTTTCCACTATTGGAAGGCTAAGTGCTTAGATAAATCCATGTTCCCAGTCTGAATCAATCAGATGATTATATAAACTACCAAATGTCACAGCCCCAGACACGATCTTGTGACTCTAATAAGCTTGAAGGAAGGGACAGATACTCAAAAGGACCTGAAAGCATTGTGAGATGGCCCCCACATAGGCCAAACCTATGTGGATTTAATATGGCTCTTAACTACATGAACAAAAGCAATAGTTAGAATTATGTGACTACTTAAAACATCACCCCCCTTTTCCATCTTCTGGTCTCCCTTCATGTTCTAGCTTTATGTAGTCCAGTGTCAGGAGACTGCCTGCATTACATCTGAATCTCCTACATGAAGCTATTTGCACTCAGTTAATTAACTGATCCAGTGAGTGCTGCTTAAAAAAAAAAAAAAGACAACTCTCACATTTTTTTCTATTAGATAATTGCACACTGACAGGCACAATGACCCTATAGAATCCATCATTCACAACATTATTTATTAAGGAGTGGAAACTCCAAATGAATGATGATATATACACACTGAGAACTACTTATCTTTACATCACTGGAGCACTAGAAAGACATAAAGAACTGCCACCAATCAAAACAAAGTCATTTCACCGTGTTGTTGCTCTCTCTTCCCTGACCCTTAGTTTCTTTCATAAAGGAACCATTTATGGTCATGAGTCCAGGAACCCACGGGAGTTTTATGCCCAGGGGAGCCACATAAGGCTTTCATACTTGCATTTAGCATGACCGAAGGGTATATTAACATCAGTAACTCTCAGCCCCTAGTGACTTCACCGCATCTCAGTAAGAGTATAAAAGACTTTTTCAGAAGGCAAGTAAAAACTGATCAGAAGACCATCAAAGGGAAACCCCACCCCAACGGATCTTTATTGTGTTTTAAGCCCTTTTCTTGGTGTGTTAACTAGTAACAAAATGCATGCATTTCAAATATTTCTATTCACACCAAAGAGTCCCTTCTTACATAAAACTTAAATTGAAATCATTTTAGGCTTAACAAAAACAGACACGTATTTAGAATGAGAATAGGAGGGAGTAGAAAGCCTGTAAAAATGGATTTTATTTTTATAGGAAGTAGAAGCAGAAGAAAGTTATTTTTAAAGAAATTGCCTAATAGATGGGATTCCGGGTGATTTTATTCACTTCTTTACACTTATCTGAGTTGTTCAATTTTCCTCCAATAAATATTTTACTTTCATAATAAAAAATGTCTAATAGTGGGCTGATCATGATCGGTTTATTTAATGAACATGAAGTTGGAGCAATTGGGTTTTACTGTATGAGTCAGATCTTTTCTCATTTGGTTAGGGTTAGGAAGCCTGATGAGACGTATCCCTAAAATGCTAACATTGCCCAGTTAGGGTACTTTCCTGAACCTCACTTTCCTCATACATAAAACAAGGGAAATTAAAAAAAAAGATTTGATAGATTTGTGAAGATTAAAAGTACGTAGGCCAAGCATTATGCTTCACTCCTGTAGTCCAAGAACTTGCGAAGACTGAGGCAGGCAACCTGGGCTAGAGTATGAGTTCAAGGATAGCCTGGGCCATAGATCAAGATTTTGTCTCAAAACAAAAACAAAAAACAAATAAAAAACACAAAAAGGGAGCCAGCAAGTTGGGTCAGCTGGTGAAGTACATGCCCTGCAAGCGTGACAATCCTACTTTGATCCCCAGAACCCATATGAGGGTCGAAGGAGAGAACTAACTTAACAGATTTATTCTCTGACCTCTGTACAAACATGGTGGCAGGTGCATTATCCCTCTTCCATCATACACAGACACACAAACACACATACACACACACACAGAGACACACACACAGACACATATGCTGTCATAAAACAAAATAAACTTTAAAGAATATTTAGCAAAAATTCTGGAAGATAGCAAGTAATCACTATACCTGATTTATTTGTGATAATTCCACACTGGGGCCAATGTGTGCATTTATTTATCCAGCTGGCTCAGAAAACTGCTCCTCCTTCTCCTTTCCTAACACTGCCTCTCCAGGGTAGTATGCATGGGGTGCCATAACTTTTTCCTCTAGGAACTAGATAGGAACTAGAACATTTCCTATCTTTGGAGAATTCAATGATTTTGAGGTGGTAGTACGAACATCTACAAGATTTGAGAGGCACCAAAAACAGGTGACCAATCAGCAACCAGCAAAGTGGTATGAATGGTCAGGAAGTTGACTCTGTGCTCAGCCGGAGGCCTGTGGCCCCTGCAGGTCAAAGAGACAAAACAATAAAGTATATGTGAAGTGGATGAGTGAGGATGGCCGAAATCTTATTTAATCCCAGTGGCATAGATGCCCTACACTGCATCCAAGGAGCTGCACGTGAGCTGTCTTGGACCTCAGGGCCACTGAATGAGCAGTTCCAGCGAGGTGGAGCAGCTGTGTTCTAGGCCAGTGACCTCTGATAGTGTGATAATCAGCTTTCCACTATTGTGTCAAAATACCTGAAGGAAATCAATTTAACGGAGGGAAGTTTTACTTTGGCTCGAGGTTTCTAAAATTGCCATCTGAGGTCAGTTGGCTCTGTGGTTTCTCCCCTCAATGAGCTACTTGCTCTAATTATGTTTCACCTCCTAAGATTCCCAACACCTCTCAATATCCCATGAAGTTACAAACCCTTCTGTAAATGTGAACGCTCCCATGCTCCAATCCTTCAAAGACAGGGGCTTGGAACACAGCTGCACTGGGGATAAGGTTTATAGTATACCAACTCTGGAAATACATTTAGGAACTTGACACAGCCAGCAGTGTAAGCGACAGATCACCCTTACATGCAAAGACTTCAGCGACACCCACACTAGCCCTGAATTCAGACCGTCAGTTCCTGTTTTGCTTCAGCCTCTTTTCCCAATCATATATGTTTCTCTTTTCCTCCTATAACCCAGAACCAGAGAAGCGAGCTGTTGGCTACATGATTTCCGTTTAGCTAAGCTGACCTCCACAGAGCCGTGGCAAGTAGTCTTCTTAGGTTTAGGTCCTTGGAGTCATAATGCAAGTTTTGATTGAAGTTCAGCAGATACCTGGCACTGTTGATTCTGAATGAAAGTAGCGTGATGTAAAAACAACTTTTCTTCTTGTCAGGGGACTCATATCAGTCACTGAACTTCATCACATTTGTCTCTCAGCAGAAAAACCAAGTGTGTGGAGGCCTCCATGATGGGCATCTCCACTGATTCCTAACATCAGTGCTTCCCAAACAGTACCATTTGGAAGTGATCAATGATCCTTACTACACCGTTATGACCTATAAGTCTAGGTCTACACCAAAGAGTGGCAATTTACATTCATAAACACTCAAGTGATACAGACACTGAGGCAGGAACCGGAGCTTAAGAACCACTGGCCGTTAAAGAAGAACTGTATCAAACAGGCTGGCCTTGGGAATTTTAGAAAATTGAGACAATTATGACTATCCCAATCCCAAAATCAGTGTCTTCACTTGGGGTGCATGATATGTATACTACTTTCTTGTTCCTATGGCAAAACATCTCACGAAAGTACCAAGAAAGAAAAGGTTTACTCCAACTCACAGTTTGGGGGTATAGTCCATCACAGGAGAGAAGTCATCACAGCAGGATGAAGTTGATCACATCATAACTGTAGCCAAGAAACAGAGAAAGATGAATGCTGGCTCTCAGTTGTTTTTTTTCCTTTTGCTTCAGTTCAGTACCCCAGCCCACAGAGGATTGTTTACCCCCAGCCCACATAGGGTTGTGTAGCCTAAATCACATAGGGTTGTATAGCCTAGACCACATAGGGTTGTATACCCAAGCCCACATAGGGTTGTGTACCCTAGCTCACATTGGGTTGTATACCCAAGCCCACATAGGATTGTATACCCTAGACCACAT